>JAQQZR010000011.1:9907072-9918659 GCA_030068235.1 Notoglanidium macrostoma | reverse complement strand
CCCGAAGATGCTGGGATTGGCTCCAGCTTCCCCGCGACCCAGATGGATAAAGCGGTATAGATAATGGATGGATGGGACGGATGTATTTCAGATTTCCTTATCACACTATGTCTTAAAATATAACAGATGTAAATTATTAAATGTTATATGCAGTGTTTTTCTTGAAGTTGGACTGAACTTTGCATTTACCTTATAATCTATCTGTGTCTGTGTTTTGCACATTTAGCCTTCACTCTGAAAATTGTTATGAACTGATTCAGCCTTTGGATCTGTGGGTTGCATGAAAAAAAAAAACACTCAGTGGAATTGAAACAGTGCATCCATGACTAGTCATTTCTTTTTTAATATTTTAATGCTCTATTAGTCTAGTGGATATAAAATCAAACTTCAAAATCAAATGTTATGTCACTTGCTAACTTTTAACTAATATTAGACAAGATCCTTGTTACTGAGACATGCATAACTTCACTTTTACACAATTTACACAATTTTTCACAATTTAGCCAGAGATTCAAATCTGCAAAAAGAGGACAAAAAAAATCCTTATTAATATTAAATAAGGAATATATATTAAATATTAAAATACATTTTACTGCTTACTGGATACATTACTGTTGTGGAACATGTAAAAAAAAAAGTTAGTTCCTGTTATCACTTATGTTACAGCAGATATAAACAGTCATTTCCTCACAGCATCCCTTTTCTCTCTCTCTTGAAATTCGTTAAAAAAACTGAGCAGTTTGTCAGGTTGCAGAGAAACGGCAAAATGTAAAATTCTCTGTCCTGAAGACTTTCTTTTGTGACATAAGTTACAGCTTTACTGCCTTGTACAAAGTGCTGACACTGGAGACTCCTTCCATAAATAAACACATCCTTACAGAAAACTTCTCCGTGTCATATCATTAGATTTTTGTAAATTACATATTTTTTCCACATCAGTTTATTATTAGGCTTAGATTATGTATTGTTCACCATATAAATACTTGTGAAGCAGCTGTTACTATAGACCTGCACTACTTTCAAGCTGCTGTTATAGAAAATGTACGAGCACCTTCTGACCAATCAGAATCCGCAATTCTGTGGCGTTACCTTAGTCTGTTACCAGGGTACAGAATACTTGTAAGAGGATTACAGGTTTAGGGGTATTTTTATTTTTTTTTTTCAAAGAAAAGAATCACACTACAAAATATATCAAGCTGGTCACGACAAAACAGAAATAATCACTGATAACAAATTAAACAATTAGGGACAAATATCATCAAACATAAATGAATCATCTGGCATTCATCACACTGTGTTTAAAACAAATACAGTGTAAACCTAAACCATTTTAAAATATATTAACGATGGTTGTGAGAAAATCGGAACACATCCGGTCCTCCAGCCAATCAGAACGCGATTGACGGGAGCGAGCGGTGTTTTATAAAACTGAAAGGCGGGGTTTGCTGTTCTCTCTAGCGCGTGCACGGAGAGCGGGAGCGCGCCAGATAGAGAATAGAGAACGGCTCTGTGTCGAGTCGCGCGCTAATCTGAAGTAGAGAAGCGCGACATTATAACGCTTCATAACCGCGTTTCACTTCTCTCACACACAGGTAGAGCGGAGTTTTCTCTTCTTCCTCAGGTGGGAGATCTAACGAATACGTTTGGGATCACAATTTTTTGGAGTTTTTTTTTTAGGTAAAAGTTGCGCAGGCGAAGAGAATCAGCATGTCGGCCTCGGCGGCGAAAGTGAGCAGGAAGGAGCAGAACTCGAATCATGACGGAGCGGACGAAACCTCGGGTAAAGACAGACATGGCGGCCTCCTACGGCTCAGCACCGCCATTTTCAGCACTCTCCTTTTTTTAATCGTTGTGTGTATGCTTGGTACGGGAAACCCCCTAAGACGGTATTAGAAGAAGTAATTTTATTTTTAAGAAGCTCCAACTCTTGGGGTTTATCCAGTGGCGCTAACTTTAGCCGGAGATGGTGAAGACTGCAGCGGTGACCCGCGGCCATGTTCGCCGCTCATTGTGCCACGCATGTTCGCTGCTCGCTGATTTGCCTAGTTCCTTTATATTTTCTGCGGTTGAAACGCGTAATTTAGTTCGGGGTGGTTAGATTAAATGAGTTGAAACCTATTAGACCGTTATTTTGTTGTGTATATGCTGCTGAATCGTCACTAAACACATTAATGCGCTCCGTGTTAGCATGGTAGCCAGCATGCTAGTTAGCTCGGTGTCGCGTTTATTGTGTCTCCGCGCCATCACGGCTAACTCCCCGGTGGTTAGCTAACCACGGCGGGGCACAATAGTTACTAAATTCGAGGAATTGCATATTATTTGTTAAATAAATAATCACTGGCTGCTAATGGTTTTAAAAAGTGGTCCAATAGATAATATTAGTAAGTTTTCTCAGCTTGCTAGCTAACTAGCGTTAGCCACTTCCAGGCCTTGTTCATTCAAACCACGCGGCCCAGCAATTCGCTTAACCGGAAACAGCGGGTAGCGCGGATAATAGGGGCTTATTTATTACATTTATACCAAAATTAAACGAACTTGTTCGCCTTGAGTATTTTTTTTAACTGGTAGCTGGAGTTCCCGGTGCATTCAGCAGCACCTGCGTGTTTACGTGTAGTAGTGAAATCAGCTGTGTTTACGCGCCACATTCATCTGCTCCTCGCGCACTCTTCTACTCGCTTCTTAGTATACAATAACAATAAAGTGTAGCGTTTCACGGTTACATTTAATTATTGTAAGAGCGGGGTTAATGTTTCTGTTTCCGGGAACGTATGAAAATTAACAAAGGTTTAGGAAAATATTTGATATGTTAAAGGGGATGGATCGTTATAAATGTATAATATTTTATAAGAATAGACATTTATAGCTGTGCACGTGCAAAAAAATTTACTCAGCAGTAAAACAGGATGCAGGTTGGTTAGGTTTTGGCGCTTATGCAGTCTCTTGTACATTTTATGATTTATAAAAAAAAATTTATTTTAATTTAAAAAATTTTTTATTTATTTTTTTTAATATTACTCTTGTACAGTTTTCTGTTCACTTTTTATAAAAAAAATTTTTTTTTGTTTAAATATAAATAATGTGTAGCACTGTATTGCAAGAAGCTACATTTGGGTTTTAACTATCTCTTATTTTTCATCTTTTAGAAAAAGAGCAGCAGGAGGCTATTGAACACATCGATGAAGTACAGAATGAAATTGACAGGTAACGCAACCTGCCGAACTTCATGGCCTTGCTTAACTTCTTATTCCTGTTAAGTGAAGTAGTTAAGATGAACCGTTTTCTTCCTTTTTGTCATCCTCAGATTGAATGAACAGGCAAGCGAGGAAATCCTAAAAGTAGAGCAGAAGTACAATAAGCTACGCCAGCCGTTTTTCCAGAAGCGATCAGAACTCATAGCCAAAATTCCAAACTTTTGGGTCACAACATTTGTCAACCATCCACAAGGTGAGAACAGACTCGCAATGCACACCAATTTAATGTACAGTTTAATATTCTGGATCTGATCTTCACGATTATTCATTAGAGTGCTGTTTTCCTAAGAATGGACGATTATCGTATGCATCATGACCCCCTGATCAAATTCTGACCAACTTACGTTTGAACTGTACCAGGCATTTCTGGTAGAAAAGTGCGAGTTTTCAGATTATTTTTTTTGGGATTGCACTAGAATTTCTATTAGCTTTGTGTGTGTGAAATGAGTATTTATATGTAAATTTATATTTGTGTTCTTGAATAAACTTTGCAGTTTGTTAGGTGACTTAGAATTTGCACTCTTAAACATTCCATTGTGGACTTTAAATTTGCTTATGTAAATATATTAATTTGAATGGTAACCAAACACTAAATCTCATTCTGACTGCTCAAATGGAAATGCATCATACCTACTGTTTTTCGTGATGGCTAAGAACTATTTATTTATATATTTTATCTTACAACTTTGCCTGTTCAAGCAGCTTCATACTGCTGTCAGTGTACAAGACCTTAAAATAGACTAAACTGTTGGTATAAAAGTGCTGCTGTGATTATTTTTTTTTATTAAATTGTACTTAACAATTAACTTAATGGTGTAAAAGGTATAAACCGTTTTTTTTTTCTTTTTCTTTTTTTTTTTTAACACTTAGAGAGCACAAGATATTTGCTAGGGAATATTATTTTAAGAATTCATAATTGTAATAAAGTATATCCAAAATAAACGGTTCGTGTTCAAATTGGAGAAATCATATGTTGGGCATTGAAATAAAATTGACATTTTTTTGGTGGCGGTAAATGTTTTCAGTCAAATTGTACTGGATTCTTGAGTTCTAACGTGCGCCTGTGTTTTGTGCTTTGTATTGATTATGGTTTTTGTATGTGCTACAGTTTCAGCTCTGCTTGGTGAGGAGGATGAAGAAGCCCTTCATTACCTGACCAGGGTCGAGGTCACGGAATTTGAGGACATCAAATCAGGTTACAGAATAGATTTTGTAAGTAGCTGCTTTCCTTTTCTTCGCACTTTGTTAAAATAAACTTTGCTGTGTGACACTTGGCACTAATTAACTTTTTTTTTCTCTCTTTTTTTTTTTTTTTTTTTTTTTTTGCCTGCAGTACTTTGATGAAAATCCCTACTTTGAAAACAAAGTCCTGTCAAAAGAGTTCCACTTGAATGAAAGTGGGGACCCGTCTTCAAAATCCACCGAGATTAAATGGAAGGCTGGAAAGGTCAGTGTTTACACACCACCTCAGTGGAATCGTATTTGAAATTAGTTTGGTTATTTAAAGTCCATGGCTGTCATCAGCAGGCCTTTCAGTGTTAACCTTGAACTTCCGTCAAGAACTTTAAGAATACATTTGCTTATGGTCTCTTTCGTGTTCTTTCTAACTTAAGAAACATCCACTGGGTGCGCTGTTTGAAAAGGGTGCTTGTATCCTTCAGATTACAGCTTGTGGCCATGTTAGATTTTAGTATTAGTGCAGCTTAAAGGCATCAGTTTTAATTTGATAATCAAATGCATTTCAGGACTTGACCAAGAGGGCAGGGCAGACACAGAACAAGGCTGGCAAGAAGAGGCAACACGAGGAGCCGGAGAGCTTCTTCACCTGGTTCACTGATCACTCAGATGCTGGTGCTGATGAACTTGGCGAAGTGATCAAGGATGACATCTGGCCCAATCCTCTGCAGTATTACCTGGTACAGATTCTACTGATCACTGCAACATGACGCTATGGTCCTTAACATGACAGTTAGCAAAAAGTAAAAAGCCTGTCAACGGACATGATTTTAGTGCATGCGCGTTTACACTGCTGAAAGTTGCTGAGATTTAACGCCCTGTTGATGCAACAAAGGTGGGTTTGGATTTTTGTCGGAGAGTTCTTTGCCCTGAACAGTCACGGGCTGCTGTTTAGTGGAAGTGACTGAGCCACCAGCAGATGGCGCTGTGGTTTTAAAGTCTGTACAAAGGCTGAACTGCTGAAGGAGCGTCACTTCATTGTCAATGCAATTTCAAGGCACGTTGCTTGAATCACACATTTTTGGGTTTTCAAAGTGATTCCGTAAGGCGAGATGCATTACATGGATCATGGTGGTTCGCAACCTTTTGTTTGGCTGGAGAGCTCATTTTAATGTTTTGTTGCATCTGTGTGATTTGATGCACACATGCACTGAATCCATAAGTTCTAAAACATGGCTGTGTGAAATACTATTTTTTTTGATGAAATCAATCTGAACACAATACTGTTCAAATGATTAAATATTATGCTCGTTATTTAAACGTGCACAATTATATTCTGGCTATTTAATGAAGCCATAATAGCTGAAATTAATTTCTTTATACATAAAATCTTTTTTTTTTTTTTTTTTTTTTTTTCCCTTTTCAGGTCCCAGACATGGATGATGAGGAAGGTGAGGGTGAAGATGAGGATGATGAAGAGGAGGAAGAAGGTTTGGAAGACATTGATGAGGAAGGGGATGAAGATGAGGGAGAGGAAGATGAGGAGGAAGATGAGGGAGAGGACGGAGAGGTGAGGTGTACTGCTGGGAGTATGCTGTGCTAGAAGATAAAAGGATGGTAATATTATATACTATGTAGTAATAGTAGTAACTTGATCTCATTTGTGATCTGTTTTCCTTCTGTGCAGGATGATGGTGAGGATGACTAAAGTTCACACGGACATATTCTGATATTCCAACCCCTTCTGTACCTGTTCTTTCAATTTGAAGTCATCCTCTAGCCCGAGGGAGCAAAAACGCTTTTTTTTTTTTTTTTTTTTTTGGGTTTTGTTTTTGTTATTTTTTTATTTTTGTGGTCCATCTTCTGTTCTGAAGCCTCTCCTGTCCTTCCCATGTCTAATCAAAGTTAAATCCCTGGACATTACCTACCTGCATTTGGAAAACTAGTGGCATCTCTTTGCTGAAGCCTCTCGCATCATCCATCTCCAAAGACACGTACAAGATATTAACGACCTGCACGTCATCCTCTGTAGACTAAACTGAAGTAAATAGCAATTTATATATAAGTACATAAATGCATTTTTTTTTTCTGTGAATGGTTGTGATATAAAATAATAAGCCATGGTGCAGTGATGAGCTAATCATAGCGTACATAACTAGCCACTCATTTTTTTCCTCCTGTTCCTTTCTGTATATTGTAATATGGTTTCATGCGGGGTTTCTGCTCCGGAGTCTTGACAGTTTTTCCTAATGTGATTATTGGACAAAAGGAAAGCACCAGCTTGTTCTCATCACCTCCTGTAGACATTTTGGGGTGGATATGAGATGATCAGGGTAATGACCGTTGTTATCGTAGGCAGATTAAACCGGGGTTGGGTGGGGTGAGTGGGTCAGCAACACATCAACATTTTTGGGTTTTGTGTTGATTTGAATTTTCATTGTAATGTTTTACAGACACCCATGAGGTTTGAAATTTACATTTTTAATAAAAATAAAACACACACAAAAAACATTTCCTTCTTGTAATTTTGAGCTTAGACTTAAAGGACTATTTAAACGAGTGAAAATAAAGCTTGTAGAATCTCATAAGGAAATTCACATTTGGGTTTTTTTATCTACTTTTTCATCTGCATGGACTTTCAGGGGCAAATGTATTTTCTGACCCGAAAGGAAGTTATTTAAGCTAAAGTTAAGAGGGAATTTCCTGTAATGCTTAGTCTTAGGTGGTGTTTTCTCCCCACTTCATTCATATTTACATTTCCTTCTAACTCGAGTGGCAGCTATAAGCCATACAGACTACATGTTAGCTTACTGTTTTCCCTCAGGATGTGTTAAACTGCTTATACAAAGCAGTCATTTCTATAGTAGTACCCTTTTTTCATTATTTTGTGTGTATTAAACTGTATGCAATTTGGCATGAGAGTTCAGATTTCTTGACTTTAATGGCGGGACTACTATGGCTTAATATTGACCCGAAAAGCAGTTATTTTTGCTATGAAGTAGCTACATTTTTTTCCTTAAATTGAATTAGATTAACAAAATCCTACATTTCACATAACAGATCTGCATTAATATATACTCATTCTTTTTGGTTACTGAGGTGTAGTTACAGAATTTTACCATTAAGTGTCATGTAATGTTTTGCTGTTAACTGTAAATCATTTTTCAAAAGGCATTGAAACCTTGATCATAAAGTGTGATGGATTAGTTTATTCCCTTATAAGACTAAGTACACACTTAACACTCTAGTAATTATGATTATATTTACTACATACATGTATACCTACATATACACTGATCAGCCAAAACAATAAAACCACTGACGGGTGGTTCACAAAAGTAGCCAGCTGACCTAATCTGCATGTCTTTGGACTGTGGGAGGAAACCGGCGCATGCGCTGGGAGAACATGCAAACTCCGCACAGAAAGGCACCCTGGGTGTCAACTCAGGACCTTTTTGCTGGGAGGCGACAGTGCTAACCACTGCACCACCATGCCGCCCCTAGGTGCTCACTTCACCTGCCAGTGGTTTTAATCTCAATCAGAGATTTTCCTATGGGGTTTAGGACGGGGCTTTTCGCTTCTTTCCCCCCAGTTTCAGACCAGTGTCTCTGCACCTGCTGTCAAGAAGCATCCCTGCAGCATGATGCTGCCAGCACCATGCTTCACCGTTTCATGATGAGTAGTAGCTCTTTTGCCATCATACTTTAGGAGAAACTTTAAATAAAATAGTCTTAATGTGATTCATCTGAGCTGAGGTGCATCCAGTTTGGTTTGTGTACTTGTGTATTTCTGAACTTGTGCCACATTCAACTGACTGAACATGATTTAGAAAAGCACACACCTGCGTGCATAAGGTCTCACGATGAGAGAGGATGAAGCTCGCGCGTGCGTCACCTGGAACCACCGAGCCGAACGGCGCAGACGCGCGCGCACGCGAGACAGAGATTCAGGCCTCTGATTGGTTAGACGCGGGGAGGCGCGCGCGCGCGCGCGCGTGTGTGTGTGTGCGTGCGTGCGTGCGTTTGTATTATTTATTATGAGACCAGGTTCATCTTCGGCTCATCCTGCAGGAAGATCTGTTCAGCGTCGGAAACTGTGTGTCGCGTGAGTATTGAACGCTTACTGAGCTGGGTGTATTATTGTTTTCGATAGCATCCAGTTTACATTGGTCAAAATAATGCATGAGCCTATATAAACTTTATAAAGCGCTCAAATATAAATCACATTATTGATAAAGCGGCGATTTATTCCTGATAAATGTCTGTCATTCACTTGAATGATACACGAGCCTGAGATACACAGCTGTGTTTATTTATCCATGATGAGGTCTCAGCTTCCCACAGTGCAGCTTAGGCGCGTTATTTTGCAACAGATAGCCTAGAAAATAACAACACCTAAAGTACAAGTTCCAAACTCTGGTCCTGCAAATTTGTAGTGTTTTCTCTGCTCTAACACACCTGATTTAAATAATCAGCTAATGATCTCAATAACCAGCGCGTCATGAGTTGGAGTGTGTTTCAGAGCAGAGAAAACACTAAAGTGTGAAGGACAGGACAGATGGGCTGGAAACCTGGGACCTAAAGTCATGACTTTGAACTTTACAGCTGTGTGCAAAAGTGAATTAAACTATTAGTGTAATGTTTGTACTAGACTAAGTGGTTACTGATCTATTGAATATTGACTGTTGTTCTTGGAAAAGTTTATATTAATAACAGGCAGAAACACAGGTTATGTATAATTATGCTATAATTTTATGTATGATGGGTTCTACCTATACGTTTAGCTAGTAAAAATAATAAGACTAAAAGTGTTACCTACCAGTTAATAAAGGGTGAATTTAGAAATCTTATTATTTTATGGCTTGTTAAATTAGCTTATTAAGATCACAAAAACTCAAAAACAAAATAACGCAAACGAACTACTCTCAATCTTAATGCACACAGAGTATATTGAGTTTCCAAAAAAAACAAACACAAAATCAGCCACAGCTTGTGTGTGTGTGTGTGTGATTTGCCTTTGTACTATATTGTACTATATTGCATATTGTAAGTGATTAACATTCATTATCTTATTACAATTTAACTGTCAATGGGTGCGATTTATTAGGCAACAAGTGAAGAGTCAGTTCTCAAAGTTGATGTGTTGGAAGCAGGAAAAATGGGTAAGCGTTAGGATGGGTAATGTTCTGCTGGGAAACCTTGGGTCCTGGCGTTCATGTGGTTGTTACTTTGACACATACCATCTATCTAAACACTGACCAGAAGGGCTAGCCTTCACTCCCTACGTGCACCAGTGACATCAGCCTAGGGTGCCCATGGTCCTGTCACCAGGTTGTCCTTCATTGGACCACTTGTCATAGGTACTATGCACTGCATACCGGGAACACCTTACAAGACCTGCTGAATTGGAGATGCTCTGACCCAGCCATCTAACCATCATAATTTGGCCCTTGTCAAAGTCACTCAGATCCTTACACTTGCCCATTTTTCCTGCTTCCAGCACATCAACTTTGAAAACTCTGTTCACTTGCTGCCTAATATCCCACTATCCCAATATACTGTATATATTTCACACATGAAGGCAAGTCAGGGTGCTTTATACAGATATGAATAAAATAAGCAAAGGAATTAACAAGGAGATAGCTTGATAAATAAATACATAAATAAATGAATGAATGATGAGATAAAGGAATACATCAGTGATTAAAAACAAATAATCAATGTAGGAATTTAATACATTTTTCCAACAGATTTAAAGGTACCAAAATCTGAATGATTGTCATTGTATTTACTTCTGATTCTGATTTACTAAAACCTGACAGATCCATGTCGATCTAAGAGGCCTGTCTGGGGTTTTACACATTTAGTGTGTCAGTGCTGATATACCATACAGTGCTTTATAAACAACTAGTGACACTTTAAAGTGGGTCCTGTGTGAGGAGGTGAGAATTATAGTGATGTTCTCATGTCTCGTTGTGCTGGTTAATGTTCTCACTGTCTGAAGACCAGAGACCATTACAGTAATCCCGGCAGCCGACTGGAAAAGAAGTCCTGAATATGATTGTTTAAAGTCAGCTTTAGGTTAAAGATAAAAAAAATAAAAGCTTCATTTTTGTATCACTTCAAGGTTGATTAGTAAAGTAAAGATTTGAGTCTGTTTGTAGTTTTTAGATTTCAGGCTTGATGCGTAATTGCGACTTGAGGCTGAGCTAAACACTCACCTTTTGTCTGTTGTTATTGGATGATAACACTGTTTCATTATGAATTTATACTGACTGAAATGGTGGGACTGTCGTGTCATGTGACTTTATAAAAGATCAGTTCATCAGAGGGAATGTGACATCACACTCGCTTATTTCAACAAATACTTTTAATGTTAAATAAGCAATAAGTCATTGTGTGTTGCTGTTATGCTAAAATACTGTAAATCATATAGTAAAATTATATAGTAAAAATGTTATTATGCTGGGCTGGGTGCATTAAAATAAAATAATTAAAAGGAACTGAATTAAGATAAAGAGTATAAATATTTACACCTGTGTACATTCATAGCTAGCACTATGATAGCTAGCACAAAAGTAATGACACCAACTTCAATTCAATTCAATTCCATTTTATTTGTATAGCGCTTTTAACAACAGACATTCTCACAAAGCAGCTTCACAAAAGTATATAAATTCTGAATATAAACTTATGAATCTACATATTTATCTATATATATCCATAATGAGCAAGCCTGTGGTGACGGCGGCAAGGAAAAACTCCCTGAGACGGCAAAAGGAAGAAACCTTGAGATGAACCAGACAAAAGGGATCCCATCCTCATTTGGGTCACACTGTATAGTTCAAGTACAACTAATACACTTTAGTACCATGATCAAGTTTAAAGTGCAAGACTGTTTGTGGTGATTCGATTCGAGTCCTATGCCATTGTAGCAGAACCGCTCATGTCAACAGCAGTCCAACGGCATCATCACAGTCCTAGGAGTATGTTGAGGCAGTTTATGTGGTGCCATATTTAACATGAGCAAGTGGTTTCCAAGTGATGACTCCAACCAGGGGTAGGACATCGGGATGGGTAAGGCAGGCCCGGAAAGCAGAAGGGGTCAGGATCACTGGATTCTCAGGAGAAGCATGTACAGCTCGACAGACAGACAGAGA
>JAQQZR010000011.1:9884919-9906972 GCA_030068235.1 Notoglanidium macrostoma | reverse complement strand
CTGGAACATCCAGACAGTAAGGCATTACAATAATCTAACCTAGAGGTAACAAAAGCATGAACTAGTTTTTCTGCGTCTTGCAGTGACATAATATTTCTTATCTTAGCAATATTTCTAAGATGAAAGAAGGCTTGCAGATGTATGCAAGTGTTACAAAGTGCAGTAAATATTGAATTATGTGCACATGTATTATTGAAATGTACACAAAATATATTGCCAATACAGCACAGTGACAGTGCAAGGTTGAGGAAACTGTAGATTTTTACGAGTTTTCTAATGATTCTGTGGGTGTGTGGTGTGTTTCAGCTGCTGTGAGTCAGAATAAAGCCGAGAGTGAGATGTAGCCTCTTCACCTATCCACAATGCACATGAACAATCTGCTGAACCGCTGGAGTGAGTAACACATTTCAATGTTTCACGTCTTTTATTCTCACCGTCATTTAGGCCGTAGGCTGTTTCTGTGCATTTCAGCACTCTGTATGTAAGAAGGGTTTTTCAGACTGTGGATCACTTAACCAGTAAAACAACAAAAAACGCAGCCCACATAACTCCCCAAACCATGGGGAAAGTACCAGTTACCGTAAAACATTTACCTGCTGTTTTAAATGTAGTGTACAAGTGACAACCTCACTTCACAAATATCATGTTGGTTACTCACCTATCAGTGTTATCACGATCTTAATGCGAAGAACAGAGTTGCTTTTGAGACATCAGGGAAGGAATCACTGGTTTCAAATTGGAGAGATTTAGTATATTGGAAGAAATTTGTTTTCCACATTCACACTGACTTGTAGGCCCATTTTCTTATACAGGAAGTAAACTGTTCACAGGCCAACACTCAGCCTCAGGTCTTTCTGTCACTTTGCCATGAGAACTTTCAACTGCACCATTCATTCTCTACACCTTCTTTGTTTCATGTTTCTCAATCCACTTTTTAATTATTTCCTGTCTGAAGACACTGAGCTATAATTGTTGTTTGTTTCTTGATTTATAGATATTATTACCTGCTTTGTGCAGCATGGCGGTGCAGTGGTTAGCACTGCCACCTCACAGCAATGAGCCTCTGGGTTTGAACCTGCTGGTCGACTGGGAGTTCCTATGTGGGTTTCATCCTGGCATGCCGGTTTCCTCCCACAGTCCCAAAGGAATGCAGATTAGGTCCACTGGCAACTCTAAATTGGCCATAGCTGTGAATGTGAGTGTGAATGGCTGCTTGTCTCTGTGTGAGCTCTGTGAGAGTTTGGGCACCTGCCCAGGGTGTCCCTCGCTTCTTGCCCAAAGTTGGCTGGGATTGGCTCCAGCTTCTCCACGACCCTGACAGATAAGCGGAATAGATAATGGATGGATGGACGGATAGACTACTGTTGTTAGATGGATGGACAGATAGACTGCTGCTGTCAGAACTATTTGTAACTTCACATGGCCTTCGCGTGTGAGAGCTGACAGACCCCTAGCTCATGAAAGGGCGTAGCTTCTGTAGCTTCTGTCAGTCTCCATGAAGGAGGTGTGGGCTCTGTATCTGTTAGTCTCAGTGGTAGCTAAATTAGCTGTCTTTGTGCTTTGTAGATGAGATCACAGGGATATCTGATGTGGACGTGCCCCCCGAGCCCGGCAGCCCCCCCCCCAGTGAATGCGCAGACACGTACTGCCAGGCCGAGCGCCAGAGCCGCCTCTGTACCTGTGTCTGCAAACTGCACTTCTGGGAGGATTTCAGCACCGAGCTCATAGGGAGTGGCTTCTTCTCTAAAGTCTACAAGGTACAAATACGTAGACACCACTTTACCATTTTATAACCTGTAACAGCGTTTGTTCCATCATTGTGACTGTGCAAGCACAGGATTTCCCCTGTGATGTCAAAGTGAAACACAACTAGGGCTGGGTATTTTTTGAAAATCTTTGATACTGTCCTGTTACCTTGAATTCAATACATTCAGAAAACGTTTTACTGACCTGTTTGACTGGGATTCTGTATGATGCGGGTAAGCACATGTTTTCGTACCAATTTGTAATAAAAAGAATTTAACTATGTAATAACTATGCAACTTTTTCCATTGTTACATTGAGATCTAGAACACAAACCTTTTGGTAATGATTATAAAGCATTGACATTTTAAATATAAATAAATAAATAATTGGTAGCTTTCAAGATAAAAATAATTATTACGT
This sequence comes from Notoglanidium macrostoma, assembly GCA_030068235.1. Taxonomy (NCBI): domain Eukaryota; kingdom Metazoa; phylum Chordata; class Actinopteri; order Siluriformes; family Auchenoglanididae; genus Notoglanidium; species Notoglanidium macrostoma. The sequence goes on along the minus strand of JAQQZR010000011.1, from coordinate 9,904,806 downwards.
AATTATGGTTCATTTTTCATTTTTAAAATGACAATTTATAGACAAAAATATAATACAGACCAAGTTTTAGAAGAGATTTGTTTGTGCTAATGTCTATTTAGGGAAGAGTCTATCAGCATCTTGACTAAGCAATACAATATTCTCCCACTGTTTCTTCCAGAAAGGCTGAGCGGTGTAATCAAATCGAAATGTGTTTCAACACAGTATTCGTTTAGGGGGGTGTATACTTATGCAACCAGATTATTGTAACTGTTTTATTTTGTTTTAGTTTTATTATCCATTTTATTTTCATTTTACTGTTTTAAATTTCACATTTAGGGTGAAAAAAGTTCTGACATGATTTATCTTAGTTTCATTTTTTTTTACTTCACAAAAACCTGACATTCTAAGCATGGGGTGTATACATGTTATATCTAGTGTACAGTATCCTTTGTAATTATAGAATTTTTATAGCTTTAGAAATTGTTCTCATCAGTCCATAACATATTTTGCTACCAGCAGTTTAGGGTAATTTAGTCAGGCTTGGAGGTTTTTTGTGAGAAAGGCTTCTGTATACCTCATAGAACAGACATGATGAGGTGAGAATTATAGTGATGTTCTCATGTCTCGTTGTGCTGGTTAATGTTCTCACTGTCTGAAGGCCAGAGACCATTACAGTAATCCCAACAGCCGACTGGAAATGAAGGCCTGAATATGATTGTTTAAAGTGGGTTTAAGATAAAAAAATAAAAGTTTCATTTTGGTATCACTTGAATATTGGTCAGTGAAGCAAAGATTTGAATCAGTTTGTAGTTTTTAGATTTCAGGCTTGATGTGTGATTGAGACTTGAGGTTGAGCTAAACAGTCACCTTTTAACTCCCTTTCTTTTGCCAAAGAGAAATGTTTGTTTTGTCATTAGTGGGAAATTTTGGCACATAGAGTTGCTGGTATGCTTTATGCAGTGCACAATTAATCCACAGAACTGTCTGTCATCATTAGATGATAACTGTTACATTATGAAATATGATTGTGAGAAAGGGCTTCTGTATAGCCACCCTGACATGTAACGAATACAGGAGATGTTGTTACATGCAGAGAGCAATCAATATTTGTCAGACGTTCCTGCAGCTCCGTTAATGTCGCTGTAGGTCTCCTGGCAGCCTCCCTGGTAAGTTTTTTTCTTTTTCTTTTGTAACATTTTGGAGGGACGTCCTGTTCTTGTTGACATCATTGTGGTGCTCCATGTTCCTCACTTGTTGATGATGGTGTTCACGGTTTTTTCCTCGGTACATCTAACGTCTCGGAAATTCTTTTATATCCCTCTCCTGATTGTTACCTTTCAACAAGTGAGATACCATACAGGCTTTGCAAGCTCTTAGCGGACCTGACCTGACCTGAGGCAGGCTGTGCACAGGAAATGACCTCATAATCAGACAGCTCTAGAATGTTTTTGGAAGAAAGCGTGGGAGAATATTGCTAAGTCAAGATGTGCCATGCTGAGAGACTCTTACCCAAACAGCCTGAGTGGTGTAATAAAATCAAAAGGTGTTTCAACACCGCATTAGTTTAGGGGTGTGCATGCTTATGCAACCAGGTTAATTGAACTCTTATTTTGTGCTATTTCACCTTAAAATGTTTGAGTATACATGTTAAAGCCACTGTATTTGAAATTCTTCTCCTATGTGTACTGTTATGCCAAATCTGTTATTATAATTAATGGTGTAAAGGTGACTGATTAGCAGCAGAGCTGGTTGTTGTGTTTTTATTTGACCAGTTGATGAGTTCAGGGTGAAGACAGAGTTTTTGTTTGGCTCAGGACAATCATTTTGAGTCTGGGCTCTGAGTGTATCATAGAGCTGGTTAATCCTGAAAACAGCATGTTGATGAAGATAATAATGTGCTTCAGTCACCTCAGAGTGTTACTTTGCCTCAGTGAGGACACGATCATGTCATGGAAGAGTATAACGCATGTGATGCACAAACAGAATATACCACTACACATGCTCATTTATTCACACAAATATCACTTATTTCATCTCTTTTCATTCCAGCAAAACCTCAGACACTCTGATTAACTTCAGTAAGTCTGCAATAAACATCACAGCGCCATTATCACAGACAATTCATTATGATATTGTAGCGGTGTTTGTGTGTGTGGCTGCACAGAAATGTACTGTATATTCTAATGTATTCTAATATTGCTAACCATATTAATGTTTTTTTATGGAAATGGTCTTGCATTTTAGATCTTAGAGACATTTTTTTTAAACGTATAGGCATAAAAAGCAGCTTATTCACAGGGACTTGTATGGTGGAAGCTCCACATAAATGAATTAAAGCAGTAATTAAATGTGTGTAATTGTTGATACAATAAAGTTTTATTTAAAACTTATGGAAGGAGTCTTCAGGGCACTTTGTAACAGACAGAGGTAAAACTGTAGATTTACGTTTTCTGCCACAGGAAGGTCGTCAGGACAGAGGAGTTTATACTTTGTGGTTTTTTGATAACATGAAAAGCTGCATTTTTAAAAATAAATGTCACGAGAAAGAAAGAGAGGCTGGTGAGAGACCGACTGTTTATAGCTGCTATAATGTAGACAGTTTGTCAATGTAACTACAAATGGATAAAAAGTATCACATGATTGTAATCATTGGTTAATCACACCAGCCCATCATTGGTTATTTTTCTAAATGCACACACCAAGTGTTTAATTTGTCACATATTTTACTTATTAGTTATTAATTGTGAGTAATGGTTAATGAGAAACAGACAGAAAGAACCTTATAAAACCAAACAGTACTTAAGTTCACAAAATAGTAAGGCTCTAATTGTGTTTGACCACTGTTTAAAAATCTACTTTATCAATATCTCAGAATGCTGACATTGTAAATTTAAAGTAACTGTGACGCGAAGTCCTTGGTGGGCTGTAAATGTAGATTATTATATTATTAAATGTAGAGTATTATAGAGTTTTCCTAATTGGAATATCAGAACTCCAGTGTTCCTCTTCTCAGAACTGCGCTTCACTCAGACTAAAGCTTCTTAATACTCAGGTGATGAATTGTTCTTTATGGACTCTCAGTATTGGCTGATACTGAGAGCTCTGATATCATACAGTATGAAAAGTGGAGCAAAGACGCTTCTTAGACTTATTGTTGTTGAACAGGTGATGCAGAATACCACGATGAAGGTGATGGTGGTGAAGGTGTATAAGAATGATGTGGATCAGGACAGCATCATGAGGGAGATCAGCCTCCTGCAGAAACTCTCACACCCCAACGTGGTGAGGTGAGTCAGCAAGCAGATGATGTGTTCAGGGTATCAGATTTACTGATATTTGTAGTTGCAAAGTGTTGTTATTCCTTAATTAATGCGCTTAAAAAACGTAACCTAGCTTTCACTTGCAGCCAGTGATGAATTCATGATTTGTGCTCATTTGATCATCAGAATCTGCTTGCCTGAGTGTGTGTGAAGAACTCAAAAGTTCTCAACAGTTATCACATAGTGACCTCTGACCTTGGATTGGAATTACAGTTTTAAGCTAAATGGAACAGTTAGGGCAAAAATAAAATGTCCACAGTGTCCCAAATACCATATCACAGCTCCGTCCAGATGAAATATGTTTGGTGCATGAGGTTTTTCCTTGTAGCCTCAGTCCTAAACTTAAAAAACTTTATAGACCAGAGAGTGGAACTCAAGCTTCAGTTTAACGCCTCAATTTTACTCTATAACTCACATCAGTTGCATGACTATGAGGAATAAAATAAAATTCTTATATCTTTTCTGAAGGTATCTGGGGATTTGTGTCAGAGAGGATAAACTGTACCCAATCCTTGAGGTGAGATTTATTTATTTGTAATCTAAAAACTAGCACATAATAATATTGTGTCATACGATAGTCTGGAAGGTCTTTATAAATAATTTTCATGCTGCAGTGTGTAACATACGGGATTCAACATCCAAATCCAAAGCTGAATTCACAAAATCTAGTTAATATTCAGGCACAGGCCAGTGCACAGGAAATACCCAGAATACCAAAACCAGAAAATTGACACAACCTGTTCAATTAGGACAGATAGAACACATACAGACTACGTCTAGGGAGGACACCTTTAAATACTATTAATAATTTGAGGTGTAGTGGTGTTAAAGGGTGTATGTGAGTCACTATAAAAGACAAACATAAGTATACACCTGAAGATGTGAGAAATAAATAATCGTTTCAGGATTTATGTGTATGTGTGTGTGCATGCTCACAGTATGTAAGCGGAGGCTGTCTGGAAGAGCTCTTGGCTCGGAGTGACATCACGTTGTGTTGGAGGGAGAAGGTAGAACTGGCCTGTGACATCTGCAGAGGAATGATCTACCTCCACTCCAGGAACATCTACCATAGAGACCTGAACTCCAAGGTCAGAGTGCAAAGATGCTGTAGATACCCACTCACCTATGTCCGCACTAGCACTTGAAATGTCCCTCCTGTTACCTGTTGCTTGTAAGTGTGCTTGTACTGTCCAGCATTCTTGTGTCGTTCAGATGAGAAACAGTAGCAGCTAAAAATATACAGTATAGCATCCAAAGCTAACTAGATAAACAAAAGTTAAATAATGCAATAACGAGTATAAACATTGATTTTCTGATTTCCATGCTCCATGCTAGGCTTTGTACTAGCTTTGTTGACAGAGCAAATCACAGCAAACTAATTCTACTACCTACTATATGTACACTGACCAGGGGCACCAATGATCTCTGCTACTTCTTTCCAAACTTAATTTTTTTCTTTGTAAGGATAAAATGAATCTGCCATGTTTTTCTTTTATTCTTGCACATCAACTTAGCTCTAATTTGAGCGTATAACAAGATAAATTGTGCATGTACATAGTAGTGTGTGTCACTGTGTGCATTAATGCCAGGTTGTTTTTAGCTTTTAAGTTCAGAAACTGGTGATTTGGAGAGACATTTTAAATGCTGGTGTGTAGATAGGTTTTACTGTCTCTGGTTGCCGGGATGCAGCGACCAGTATCACAAACCTCTGTTTATGAGAGACATGGAAATGTGTGGTTCATTATAATGCTAATGCAGGGCTCCTGTACAAAACGTTTCACCTCCCCATAAAGGCCTTCCTTTAAAGTCTGGAGCATTACATGTTAAAGTCACATGTTTAAAAATCCATCTGTTTTGTTTCTGTTTTGGATCATAAACCGCTTCTACAAAAATGGCATAGGATTGAAAAAAAAGCAAATGACTTTTTTTTACTCATTTAAAAAAATATAGAGATACAAATACACAATTCAGCCAACAAGTGCCACCCCCTCCGGGATGGGGTCCAGGATGGAACAAGTTCCTAAATCAGTGCAACTATTCTAGAATAGAATAGTATCCCTGTGACAAGTTCATCAGGACCCATTGATCTGATGTCGTCACTGTCCAATAGGCAAGATTTTTGGCTGTGACGCATCCTGCTGATAGTCCCACTTTCACTGGTGGGCTCTATACAGTTTTCCTGATGTAGAGGCACCTTTAAGGGGGTCCTTGATAGACTGTGCCAGTCACATCTGATGCCATGTGTTAACTAAGCTGGCAGAGGACTTCCCAAACTCTTGAGCCATATGCTCTGCTGATAGAAATGAGGCCTTCCTCACATCCAGGGTGGAGACTTCTAGCTGGAAGAGCACTAGCTGGAAAATCATCAGAGTTGCCCAAGGTGTACCTATGTGCAGTGATATCAAGCAAGCGAGGGAAGAACATGCTTGAGCCTTGTAGTAATAATAGCTCAGAGTGTCAGCTGGCGTGAGCCATAAAGCAAGATAGCAAACAAAAGCCTGGCTATCTTGGACACCACAGGGTGTAATCTAACAAGCTAAGCCAGCAGTAGCAATTGTAGCTAGCAGTCCACAGCCAGTGCTCCAACAGAAAAAGGACTGGATACAGTCACCATTGTGGAAGGAAAGGCAGAAGAGAAACTGAAGATATATACAGAGTCTATCAAAGCCTTGGACTCTGTTAAGAAATATATAGCCACTACATCAGTGGATACACCATGATTTGGGTCAGCAATATCATATTTGACCTTGAGGTAGTATCCGGAAGACAGTTAAGTCAGTTAGTGGCATGGTAGGAAGGTCTGCAATGCCCAAACCTTTTTGGTTTTGGTTAACAAGGCTTTAGTCCCTTAGTGGGAAGATAAAGAGGCAACCCCTTGATATTCTGTTTGTCTAACTATGGTGTACTAATTTGATCTGAAACATGTCTTTATTTGAATATTTTGGTACTGGGCTAATGCCAAATGTATCAGTTGGTTTAAATATCACATCTGTTGGATGGGATAAAGTATGTCTTCACTTAATAAGGTTGATTTGCTGGCTAGGAGCTCAAGCTAGGTTAGTTTAGCTTAGAAGTTACCCAAATAAGCTCTTAATATGTGGATATGTTTGTAGGGGGTTTTGGAGTCACCATGTTCATGTAGATGACTGGGGTGGGGAAAATGCCAGACTGGTCTCTTCTTTTCATAGTTGGTTTTATTTATGTCTCACCTTATGCACTTTATGCAATTTTTTCTCAGTTACTTATGCTGATGCTAATGCTTCATTTCATGTAAATGGTTGCTTGGTCAAATTGGTAATTTGGAATGTCAAGTCTCCCTGAGAAACATAAATTTTTTTTTATAATTTTATAAAAATCATATAATTCACATAATATCTTCCATCTGAAGCATCTTAGAACTGAGATCGGATTCTTTCAAGAGACCCATTCACGTATTTTTTTATCACTGTCGGTTAAGGCGAGGTGGCTAGGCCAGGCATATCACTCCAATTTCCCACCACAATACTGCCATAATGTGTTGTGTTGCGACAAGTTCCGACTCTGACCCCAATAGGTGCTTCTTAATCATAGTTGCACAGTTATATGGACTGCCTGTCATCCTAGCCAATATATACGCACTCAACTGGGATGACCACCAATTCTTTAGTAACTACGTCTATAAACTGCCAAATATAATAACAGACCACCTTCTTCTTGGAGCGGATTTCAACTCTGTTCTTTCCTCTAGCTTGGATTGTAGCTATTCCAGAAAGATTTCCAACTCCAGGTCAGCACTTTCTTGAAACATAAGGAATTGTTGATGTATGGTGATTCCACGATCCTACCTCCTCTAGCTATTCTTTCTTTTCCCCAGTACACAACACCTATTCACACATACATTATTTTTCATAGACACAAGACTCCTTGGTTTTGGCTCTGAATTTACATCATAGATTGAAATTCTGTACTCTTCCCCATTAGCTACTGTGTGTACTAACAACAACATATCAACTATCAACTTTAGCAGGGTATTAGCCAGGGATGCCCTTTATCTCCCTTTCTTTTTGCAGTGGCAGTTGAGCCATTTGCCATAGCCTTGAGATCATCTGACAGTATTAAAGGTATTCAGCGGGGGTCTTTGGAATATAAAGTGTCACTTTACGCTGATGATATATTATACATCTCTGACCCAGCTTCAAGTCTCCCACACCTACTTGAATTACTTAGTGAATTTGGTGACGTATCCAGTTATAAAGTTAATTTTGAAAAGAGTGAGTTAATGCCAATAGACAATGTGCTTACCGATCTATCTTCATTTATAACTCCTTTTAAAATTAGGCTAAAGTTAATGTAAATATCTGAGGGTTTGGATAACACATAATTTTAAGGAGGTTTACAAAGCCAATTATCAACCCCCCTATATTGTCTGAAACAAGATTTTGGAATTCACTTTCTTTGTTCCTTGGTGGTAGGATCAAAAATAATTTGTCTACCAAACCTTTCATACCTTTTCCAATGTTTCCCAATTTTCCTTACAAAGTTTTTTTTTTTCAATAATTTAAATAATTTTATTTCAGCTTTTATTTGGAACAAAAAGCAACCCCGGGTTAAAGAAAAAAATATTACAACGACCTCATAAATTTGGGGGTATGGCACGTCCAAACTTCTTATTGGTCAGCTAATATTAGAGTTAATATTAGAGCAATCTTACACTGGATAATGTATGACATTGCTGTCTCTAACTGGGTAAATGTAGAAAGGGTGTTCATTTGGCCTGCTTCTCCTATGGCATTGTTATGCCCCAAATTGCCATTGTCTCAATCTGCATCCAGTTTCACAGTCAATCCTAATGTGATACACTCTATTAAAGATTTGGAATCTGTTCAGACATTTTTCAGTTAATGACCTTTCACTTACTGCAACAGTAGCAAATAATTTTATGTTCATCCCCTCAGATTGATGAAGCATTTACATGTCCAAAGCTGTCATATTTTTGCAGTTTGATCTTTGAAGCCTTCTCTAAAATTTCTGGTTGATTAATAGCACCATTTTCTATATTGCATTATTTGGAGCTCCCCCTCAAAGTATCAGTTTGACTAGACCCCAACTGATCACTTTGGGTTCATTTTGGCCTTGCCTAAATGGAAAGATCCTTCATCTCCAAAATAAGGACACTGGATTAAGGATATCTTGTATTTCGAACAATTTGAAAAGGTTCGTTATTCTATTAAGAGGTCTGGTGGGAGCTTTAATACCACTCGGCAACCTTTTTAAACTTTCATTAAGGGTAAGCAACCTGGTAGAATTGATTAATTAATTAATTATTATTATTATTATTTTTGCCTCCACTATGTCTGTATATTAAATGATCTTTGTATTAAGGATGGGAAGATTCTCTCTTTTTCTTTTTACATTTTTGACAATAGTTTAATTATTATCTTGATAATAAACATAGTTTGATTAAAACCACAGAGTCTGTCATAGTGTTACAGGACAGAAAAATCTGTAGGATGAAAACAATACTGTATTAGAATTAAGAATTAGAATTAAGAGCACATTAATATAAACCTGTGATTTGCTGTACTGCTGTCAGAGCTGTTGTTATAGGAAATTCATCAACACACACTGGCCAATCAGAATCCAGAATTCAACCACACTGTGGCGTGAGAAAAGATAAGTAAAAGATAAGTAACCCAGACATACTGGGTCGTGTGCAGTTCATTAGCTTACTTGTTGTTGTTCGCGGTTCAGATTTCACCATGGTGCTGGACAACAGCTCTGCATGGAGGTGCGTCAGCGTGCATTTTATTATTTAAACGCACAGGATGGATTCTGTTTCGGTTCCTGATGGAAGTGGAAACAAACGGCTTTCCTCGAGATGCACACATGTTGCACAATAAACTGGATTTCATAGCTTTTCATTAACTTTTAACCATGTAGATCCAATGCAAAACAAAAGAAGCAAACTTCAGACAATGAACAAGGGAACACTGTTTTTCATCTGAAGGTCTTGAGTTGTACATCATTGTCTGTGAATTTAGACAGGATAGGACAGAAGCAGAACTTTTGACAGGGAGAAAGGGGTGTCTGTCTGTCTGTCTGTCTGTCTGACATGTTGGTGATGAAAGTTTTTCAGATGAATAATTGACAGGTGAGGAGTTCAGGATGATAAGATGTGGAAGGACACTGGCTGGAGTATCACTTCCATCTGGTGGTGATGCAGTGGTAATGCACATATTAGCATAATGAAATAGATACAGTTAGACAAAGAAATAACATATGTCCGTCTGTTGATCTGCCTAGTTCATCATAAAGTTGTAATATTGGGCAGAGCAGAACACTGCTGTTTCTATCATGTCTGTGTTTCACTGTGAAATCTAAACTCTTCTTTGCAGAACTGTCTAATCCGAGTGACAGCACAGGGCAGAGAGGCAGTGGTGACAGATTTTGGTCTCTCCCGGGAGGTGGTGGAGCTTCCTGTTAACAGTCCTGACAGAAAGATGTCCTTGGTGGGTTCTGCGTTCTGGATGGCCCCAGAGATGCTGAGAGGGGAGACGTATGACCGCAAGGTTTACAATTTAATTAACTTTGCAGTGTGTGTGCGTGTGTGCATGTGTTGGTGGGGATGATCCTATTACAGTCTGATATGATAATTCTCAGAGGGCACTACAGCACTCTGGTGATTTGTCTAAATCAGGAAATGAGAATGTAAATCGAGACAGAAATCCCACTAATGTGACTAATGTGAGATAGTTTACCTACAGTTAGCTAACCAGCTTGTCATGCACTAAGAGTGCAGTACAACAGAGCACATTAGCAGAGACAAGTCACAGAACTGAATTCTGATTGGCCAAGCGTGGATGAGTGACAGATCGGCAGATCCTGATCAACCTCTTTTCCTCGTTGTAGCCTTCATAATACTGTTTAATAAGACTTAAAAATATAACCTTTGGAGCATTTAATTACTTTCTTTCTTTGTTGATTTGTTTCTTTCTTTCTTTCATCTCTTTTTTTTCTTGATGATTTTCTCTTTTTCTTCATGTTTGCAGCAAATAGTTTTTCCTATAACTGATTTATGTGCATCACACGTGATTGAAGTGATATCCCCTGAATCTTTTCATTAAAGTTAGCTGGTCCTTCTGGCCTTCCTGTTGATATACAGTGTATGTGTTTCATGATGCTGGGATTAAAAGTCAAACGCACTCAATGTCATACCGACCCTGTGTCTGACCAATCACAGGTGGATGTTTTCTCTTTTGGGATCATGCTATGTGAGATTCTGGCTAGAATTCCTGCTGACCCAGAAGTTCTTCCTAGAACACAGGTAAAAAGCCAGCACACACTCGAACATTCACACATGCTCTCTCTCTCTCTCTCTCACACACACACACACACACACACACAATACACTACATAGTTTACTAAGTTAAAGATATATATTGTACGTCTGTGTGTCTCCCACCTCCAGGACTATGGTCTGGATGTGGAGGCATTCAGTGAGCTGGTACACGGCTGTCCACAGAAAGTTCTGGAGCTCTCAGCCAACTGCTGTCAGGTGAGCAGGAGAGATGGCACAGAGAGATGGTACAGTCAGACGGTATGCAGAGATGGTACAGAGAGATGGTAGAGTAGACAGTACAGACAGATGGTACAATGAGATGGCACAGAGAGATGGTATGAGAGTATGGAGAGATGGGTAAGGAGACATGGTGTGGAAAGATGGTACAGTGAGATGGTATGGAGATTTAGTGCAGTAAATTGGTACGGAGAGTCAGTGCGGTGAGATGATACAGTATGTTGAGACGGCATGCTGATACAGTACAGAGAGCTGGTACTGTGAGACAGTATGGAGAGACTATATGGAAAGGTTGTACAGAGAGCAGGCTGGATCTTTCACAGTGCATGTGATTTCTATTTATTTGTTTATGTGTTGCTGCTCATGTGTTTCTGAACAAATATTACTTGCATTGTAAATGAGACCATAATATCTGGTCATGTACCTACTGCCTTCAAGACAGTAAGCCCACTCTAGATACCTCAGACATCAGCAACTTCTCTCACTTCTTTTTAAAGTTATTGAGTGTGCCGTATACAATCAGTTGTCTCTCTAGCTTACCCAGAATAGCCTCCAAGATCCCAACCAGTCTGGCTTTGAAGCTACACACTACACAGAATCTGTCCTTGTGGCTGTTACTGAAAAGCTTCATGCCACAAGAACAGTGAAAGTGCCATCAGCCATCATTCTCCCTGACCTTTCAGCATGTCTCTGGGGATGCATTTCCTTGTCAATCTCTTGGACAACATTCAAATCGAAATCTGCCCATCTGACAGTGCACAAAACCTTGAACATCCATCCTTCTCGCCTAACATTGCTAACATTTTCCTGTCCACAATGGCTACCCAAGTGCTTGTGCAGTCCATTGTCAGCTCAAGACTGGAGTACTGCATCTCACGCTTCACAGGTCTGCCTCTGTTTGCCATCCACTGTTTGCAGCTGATCCTGATTGCAGCTGCAAGACTTTGTTTTCAACCTCCCCAAGTTCTCTCACTCTACCGCATTGCTGCATTACCTCCAGTGGGTCCCTGTAGCTGACGCATCAGATTTGAAACATGCTTGCTTACTTACAAAGCCATTCCCCAGAACACTCTCAAATAATGGCCTGACAGGACCAACCATCCTTCAGGATAGAAGAAAGACATGCATGAAGACTGTTCTCTGTCCTGGCACCCAGGTGGTGGAATAAACTTCTCTACAGTGATCAAACTGCTGAGTTACTGGTGGCCTTCAAATGAAGACTAAAGCCCTACCACTTCACCAAGCACTTGAATCAACACCTCTACTTATACAACAAATCCTTTTCTTCTGTGTTTCTTTTATGTTGTACTAACCTCCTCCAAGAGGGTTTTAGGCTGATGGTATTTTCAGTCCCTAACCCTAGTGAACTAGCATGAGGACGTGTTTTTCATTGAGACTACAAAGCACTTTTGAAAGTGGCTCAGGATAAGGGCATCTGCTAAACAGTGTAAATGTGAATGTAAATGTGTTCACACTCAGCTCTACTTCAGAAGCTTATGGGCCTATTGGTGTTAGTTGAAATGAGCAAAATGGTAATGGTTCAACAAAGAGAAGCTTCTTGGAAGTTTTAGGTTTTAGAGCTAAACATTTGTGCGTAGAGAGTAGAGCACCACTAATGGGAAAAAAATTCTAAACTTGAGGCAGTAAAATAAAAAATTTATAGAATTATAAACATTTGCTCCATTGATTTTTTTTTCCGGAAGCAGACACAATTTAGTTCCACGCTAAATCAATAAACTGTTCTTTGCATTCAGATGGATGCATATCGGCGGCCATCCTTCTCTGACCTACTGGAACAGCTAGAGGACGTTGCAGAGAGTCTGGAGCCTCCAGACTGCCCTCTGACCTCAGGGTGACTGCTGACTCCAGGCTTACAGATATTACAGACCTGCAGTGATGGACAGGAACAGGATTTAAAACGTATCTCTGATGGATGTTGACTCTGCGAGTGAGTGTATGCTGCATGTTTCAGCTTTTACACCTCACTTTATTTTTGAGGACTTGTGCGTTTCCGGACCTGGACCAAATTCCTAAAAGGACCTGTTATCATACACCAGGAATTAAAGTGGCAATGAACCATGTTTAAGGTCATTAGGTGGCTGATTTGATTGTGTAAGTGGACGTGCCCTTGAATATTTCACTTGTTTTGTATGATTCAAACACTAAAGCATTAAGTATGATTCTGCAGACATGGTGTGCAAATTTAGTCTGTTAAGACTGTCCATGCAGACTTATGCGTAATGACTGCACATGTGAAACTGAGCATGCAGTCATATGCTGATCATAAGTCGTAGTGTGAATGTGTTCAGTCTGTGTGCTGAGACGCGTCCAAACACCAGGAAATCGAGTATACTGTGGAGACACCCATGCACACATCTCTGTCCACATTACACAAAGGCGTGTCCATGGACGTGTACTTCAGCCCTATCTGGTGTTTTCAAATAAGCAATATTAAAACTGATTTGTGATCTTCCAAAAAAAAAAAAAACATCCTCTGATTCCTGTGAGGTGAATTGTAATATAAACACTGACAGACCCTTTAACTCTTTACCCCAGGTGAAATGATGTGCATCTTGTAAGTTACCTCTTTATAGAAAATAGCTGAACTGAGCAGCTGTGTTCCAAGTTGGGGCGGAGCTTATTTCAGGGTCAGAAGAATCCTGAAATGTAGAAAATAGTGAGGTCCATTAACTGCATACCAACACTGTAAATCAGTTTTTCTAGCTTTCTGAAATGAAATATGGTTTTCATGAGCCTTCTTTAAAGAGTTTCAGTTTAAATGTAACGTTTAGCATACTCAGTTTTTACTCAGTAGTTTGAACCATGTCCAAGAGGGGGCAGTGTTTTATTTGGCCAGGCCAACTGTTAAATAAGGGATGGAAACACCACAGTGATGAAATAACAAGTAAACCATATTTCCTCTGTAAGGATTCATGGCAGGGTTAGATTAGCAATTTAACAGTGAAAATGTGTAGACATGGATGTGGGGAAAGCCAATCAGATTGGAATCGTGAAGCTCAAGGCCAGAAAAATGTACCGAACATTTCAGATCTTTGTATACTGCATGCAGAACCATTAAGACTGAGAGTCTGTGTTTATCTTCTAGACTAGATAGTAAATACATTTAGGCATTAGGTCATTTGTGCCCAGGGTGTACCCTGCCTCTCGCCCGAAGATGCTGGGATTGGCTCCAGCTTCCCACGTGACCCAGATGGATAAAGCGGTATAGATAATGGATGGATGGATGGATTAGGTCATTTGTGATTTGAGACATGGCTTCCCAATGACTAGTGTCACTGTGATTACCACCAGGAGGTGCCAGAGACTACAGCGTGCACGCGCGCACACACACACACACACACACACACACACAGACAGACAAACAGACAGACAGACACACACAGACAGACAGACACATACGCCAATACAGCATTTGGATCTGTGGTTGAATTGAAATCCCACTCGTTTGCAGCATCGTATTTTTCTCATTACACATTTGTAATATTTCATCATGAGCTCAGTCATGTTATTTCGATTTCCCATGTTTTATGTCTGTCACATGCTTTATATTATATTTTCAGGTCAGTGTCACTGATTCATTGTTAATTAAGTAATATTGCTGTAAATCTCCTTTTCCAGCCATAGGTCATCATTCATTTTCCAAATAATTTATGTCACCCCCTTTTTGTTGCAGCTACTGTTTCCATGGTAACCAAGACTTTTTCCTGTTCTGAATGCTGTTATTTCACTGTTTGCCTTCTGCACTGTTCAGGGGAAAATTGTGTTCTTTAATGTTTACCAAATTTTGGAATCTTGTGATTAAAAGAAAACACCTGTTAGGACAGTTTTCAGGAGTGAGGGTGGAATAAAAAGTTTTAATTAATAAATGGTTAATTATTCTGTAATTAATAAGTATGGAGCACAAAGATGTTTTTCTGTAGGTGTTATTTCTAGTCCACACATTTCCATCAGGACCGTTTTATATGTGTGTAATCACGAAGAGAAAAGAAGAAGACTGAAGAATTTAAATATGAAATATGACATGAAAATGCTGGTGCACATGAGTTTAGATATTCAGAGCGCCTACCCACCCACAAAATCTGAAATAAGAAAATCCAGTCAGGTTCTTCTGGGCTGTCTGTTCAGATTTGGCTCCCCTTTCTGTGTCACAAGGGAGCTCATTAGAATTGTACTGACCCATCTGAGTATCTCACTCTTATCAGTCAGGACAGAAATTTACTAAGATGTTTGTCTATGTGACGCTACACACACACACCAAGCTAAACTGGTAGCTATATTGTTGTATTACTTGTTAGCTACATTAGCATCATAGCTCTAGTGCGGAACTAAAGAAGCAAACATGTCTTAACTGATCAACTACATTTGGAATAAAGGGACTGTGTTGGATGTTTGACTTCCCTTTATACATGCCGTTAATAAACACAGCCGAAACAAGGGGATGTTATTTCTGAAATCAAAATATTTAATAGGTACATATCAAGTATAATACCATGTATAAAATTTGGGATCACAATATGAAGCCATGTTGCTGCTGAGGCAGGTTGTGCGTCATCAGGTAAGTTTTTGCCACATCAACAGAGCTGATGATGAACATAAATGAGGGAGTAAACACTAGAAAAAACAACGGCATGATCAGCGTTCATGAGAATAACACATCGACTGTTTTTATATTGTTTAAACGTTTTCTCCTTATTCAGTATGTGCTGTGAAACAGAACAGACATAGAAGGCAGAAAAGCAAAGCAGCGGAACAGGAACTAGAACTAGAACAAGAGAGAACCAATGAGAGAGAGAGAGAGTGAAACTCACAAAAAAGGAATTTACTAACATCACCTAGCTACTAGTGCAGGGGGGGGAACTAAAATAATATTTCTGAAGGGTAAAAAAAGGAAAAGCGGTTTGCAAATCACAGTTAGCTGCAGAGACAGTATAGCAGTTCATGAAGCATTGTAATCAGTTAACTCATTCAAATAAAAAGAAAAGGAAAAAAAAAAAATCAACCGCTCTCTCCCTCCACGAACAGGACAGACGATCGAGGAGAAGACACGTGAGTGAGAACAAGAGAAATGGGCTCAAATCTTGGTTTTCGCAGTGTCGGATGACTTCACGACAACAGGGACATAGCACAAGTTACATTTGCTCAGCCAGTCGTAAACCTTTTCCTTTTTATTAGCTACAAAACATAACAGTTCTTCAGCATCTGCTAAACTAACCAGCTACATAAATGCAGGACTGTGCTAATGCTAGCAAAATAGGTGCTGATGTTTCATAGCTAATGCTATTAGGCTACTGTACTATTATATTGTAAAATTAAAACCAGTATTTTACGATGAACACCTTGTTGAGAAAGTAAAAATGATTAATAAAAAAGGCAAGTGGTGATGTCACAAGATTGAGCCTGCAATTGGCTGATCAGATTTAACTTAAGCTCCGCCCTTGATGACCCAGCGATGCCCGTCACTCATTAGGACCATGAAGTCTTCCTGACATAATATTAGACCTGTTTCACCGTAATGCTGACTTCATTGTGTGTGAGAGAAAAGGACTTGCTGGAAAATTGACAGAGTTACAGAAGTCCAGGGAGGCTATGCATTAGTACATTTTTATCATCATCTTAAAATAATAAAATGTTAGAACAACAAAATTTATTAATAATGTTATTTTACGTATTGCAATTCTATAGTCAATTTGTAAATCTGTACTTTTTGCTTACAGACGTCACAGAGTTTTAGCTTTAGCCCCACCCCCTTCAGCTCTCTGGTGCCGTCCTATTGGCTCTCTTTCTCAAAAACGTTATAGATAGAAACTTTAAGTTGTCTACGTACTGTGTAAGTCCATAAATTGTGACTCTTAATTGTAATGTGAATGTTCTACTATAATAATCTATTTTCCATTCATAAAATTGTTTTAAGTAGTAAAATAACTCCACATATTTTAAAATGATGACAATTATGATGTATTAAAAAGGATTAAATTAAAGATCTCAAACGTAACTTCACTAGCTGTTCGCTTAAGACGTCCTCTTTTAACCAGCTCGCATGAACAAACCTTAACATTTATTTGTTTGGGATGATCTGGACAGAAATGTACTTATACTGCGCAACCTCTCTGGACTTGTGTGAATAAAAACAGCTAGTGGTTTTGGGACGTTGACATAAACAGGAGAAAATCTGAGCTAGATCGAGATCTACATTTTGAATGGCTCATAATCCCAAGGTGGTGCCTTTAATTCAG
Organism: Notoglanidium macrostoma; assembly: GCA_030068235.1. NCBI lineage: Eukaryota > Metazoa > Chordata > Actinopteri > Siluriformes > Auchenoglanididae > Notoglanidium > Notoglanidium macrostoma. The sequence continues at coordinate 9,887,695 of JAQQZR010000011.1, read as the reverse complement.
TTCGTCTTCATGTCCTAGAACTATTATAATACTTCTCAACTGAATGTAGCTTAATGTCGCTAATCAATCAATTACAGACCTGCCAACCCAGAAGAGGAATAATACCTAATCCTGCTGGACATTTTCAATACAGTCTTTTCACAAATCACTCATGTAAGGTAGGAACTGGAGAGTGGGTACACACAGGGTTTTTACGGTAAATACCAGGCGCTTGAGGGAAAAAAAGCTACCGTCTGTTTTAATTAAGATGTAGACATTAGACAAGTTTAAATGCATGCTTTCTTTCCTATTGTAGGAAAAAGATATTACGAACAGCAACACTACTTGCAATCAGGGCTATGATGTATTTGCATTTTGAAATGGTGCGAGTCTCTGGTAGGATTGTTTACATTTGGCAGTACAATGAGACAGCAACGTTTTCTTCAATCTTACAATAAAGGCATAGTGTCGGGCTAATGTTCGCATGGGTGTTTGTTTCTGTTAATTGGCATTTTCTTATCATACACTGGTGTTTATGTATAATGAAGCATACAGTCTGACACCTTTCTCCAAGCTTACAAGAAGGAGCTTTGTAAGTATTCCTACATGTACACTACCAGTCAAAAGTCTGGACACACCTCCTAATTCAATGTTTTTTTTCTTTATTTTTATTACTTAAAAGACTCTTCATAGCTTAAAGTAATGATGGACGGTTTTGTTGAGCGGTTGTTGACATAATATGGATTACTTCAGTTGTTCAATAGGGCTGTTATAAAAAATACTGCATTTTTATCATTTACTATTTACTAGTTACTGTATGTCTCAAATGCATTAAGAAGGCAAGAAATGCCACTAATAAGCTTTTAACGAGGCGCACCTGTTCACTGAAAAGCATTCCAGGTGACTACTTCATGCAGCTGGGTAAGATAATGCCCACAATATCATCAAGCTCAATGGGGGCGACTTTGAAGAATCTGAAATATGAAACATATTTTGTAACATACAGTATTTTATAATTATCCATGTATCCATCCATTATCTATCTATCTTTCAAGAACATGTGGAAGCCGGAGCCAATCCCAGCTGACTTTTGGGTGAGAAGCGGGGAACAGGGAACTGTGCAGGGAACTTGCGCAGGTCATCAATCTTATTCTAAAATTATTTACTAAATGTTTAATTTTTGGTAGTAAATTACTGTAACAATACATTGGCTCCCAACGCCGGGTCCCAACGTCATGTTTTCCCTGCTCTATCACACCCACTTCGACTGAAGAAAGACTTATAAGTAGCTGATTTATTGAATTATGTGTGTTAGAGCGTGAAAACTCCTATAATATACAGGCTAAGAACCAGCGACCAGGACTGGAATCTTTTCCTAAGACTTCATCAAAATCAGTGTAGTGTGTACACATCATACCCTGCTGCTGAAAGCTCACAGCGGCTCACAGAGTTTCGGGGTATTTACGTATTCATTACAGAGGCTTAATATATGCAGGCTGTGATTTTGCAAGCACGAGTTGTTTCTCAGAATATTCAAGTTCATTTAACACATTTGACACCATCTTAGTGTATAGTAATTGAACATATCTCACCCTCACACGTGTTAATAAGCACATCCACACATGCTTTCAGTTTTTTTAAACTGGTTGCTTGAATTATTGTTTATAGCCAAATATTTTAATGAGCCCCCGAGGCACCATGTTCTCAGTGCAGTACGAGAGCTGATCCCAAAGCAAGCTCATTACTTCATTAGCCACGTATTTCAGAGAACGCTCAGGCAAGCCTGAGTCATTGGAAAATATCTCAGTGTATCAGGATAAGCCCTAGAAATTACAAGCGTTAATGACCAAGGTAAATATGCGCACTGCAATGAGCTGCACACTAGATTTTGTTGAGTAATGCTGCACCATGTGGTTTGTAGAAACATCTAAAAAAACACATCTTTAAAACATGATGCAGCACGCATATGTGTTGCTATGAAAACATGAATAAACACTTTTATGGATTTTATGTGCTCAGTGAATAAATTAAAATAACAGATCTGTCTGCCAGAAATGAAATTACAGGAATATCAAGTAATAACACATTAGTTTTCTTACTTGCTCCCTGCACAAAAGTGTAAAAACGTATGTTAACCCCTTAAACTCTCAGATGACATATTCCCCACTCTCCTAACATGTCTTTCAGATCATTCATAATTCCTGAATGATTTAATCATTATTTAATGAATTATTTTTTTTTAAATGATATCGTGTATGCTTTAAGATAAATAACAGAATGAAAGGCATTTTAAGGGTTAATATAGTATATTCAGTGCTATGATTTGAATGTGATGTATCTAATTAAATATCCACTCAATGTGTGCTAAAGCCTCATACCCATTGGGAGGTCCTACTCGCTCCCAATTTCCTGCCTCTTCCCCTTGAGGTGTCGTGTTCTATTTCATGCTGTCAGTGATGTAAGCTGGGAGGCCATGACACTTTGCTGGCATAACGGTGATCCTGCTGCCTCTAGGCAATATCCTATCACTCTTCCTGCCCCACTCTAACCCGATACAACTCCACACAGTCATGGTAAAACATGATGAAGAGAACAGTCTCTGTGCTCAGAGCGTCTCGAGTCATTCCTTTAGGAGACGTGAAGATTGTGGTTCGTTTAGAAAAAGACAAAGAGTGTTGTTATTCGTCTATTATTTATGAGGGACAAGCCTGGTTTCATATAGTGTGTGTGTGTGTGTGAGTGTGTGTGTGTGTGTGTGTGTGTGTGTGTGTGTGTGTGTGTGTGTGTGTGTGTGTGT
>JAQQZR010000011.1:9872088-9884251 GCA_030068235.1 Notoglanidium macrostoma | reverse complement strand
TTTGTTTACTACATAATTCAGTATATGTGTTGCTTCATAGTTTGAGGTATTCAGTATTGTTTTACAATGTAGAAAACCAAAAAAAAAAAAGAAGAAAAACCTATGAAAGAGAAGGTGTGTCCAAACTTTTGACTGGTAGTGTACAGCACATGATGAACGTTATTGGTGTTAAATTTCAGAAGCTCCTGCAGAAACCAGGTGTCAAAGAGTGGCATTGCCGTTATAGTGGAAGCAGAAGTGCTGTTGTTGTTATAAAGTGGAGGTGTGTGTGTGCCCAAGTAGTCTATTCATAAGAAAAGGTGCAAATAAACTTACTGTTAAACTCCGTATATACATGCACCCTAGTTTATAGAGTGCCAGGAGCATGTTTTTGAACACCCTGTTTATAATCATTTTTAAATGATCATACATGTCATAGTACTTTGAGTCTGGTTCTTATCAAGCTTTCTTCCTGTCTTTTCAGGGAGCTTTTCCTTGCCACTGTCGCTTCTGGCTAACTCATTATGCATAAATTTATAAATGTAGATTTATCACATCCTTGTAGGCCTATTTAATCTTTTCCAGTCAAAATTTAGGCTGTTTTAAATTTGTTTTAAAACAGTCTTAAATTTGGTAGCATCCCTAACAAATACAGTGAGATGTTTACTATATATTTGTGTAGGAACCGGAACAAACGCTGATAGGGTTTATTTCACATTAATGAACCCATTATGAACCCACATTCTCCATATAGCATGACAGAAAATGAGCATGCTGCATCAGCTGGAAAATTTAGTTGCGATGAACCAAAAGATTACTCATGCTAGATGGTGGAAGGGGGCGAGGCTTGCGGACGAAACAGCAACTGTCGATCATTCCAAATTCATGTGTTGATTAGCTCATCTACCATTTTTATTGAACGACAACTAGTATACTCCCAAGTAAGAATCCCTCACTCCCATGCACAATGCATGAAGGTTGGCAGGTCTGCAACAGAAAAACTGCATGTCTGCAGACTGAATTACAAAATCAACATAAAGGCGAGAAAAGCTGGGACACGCTAATATACACCACAGTTGGGTGCTGATTGGACAGTTGATTTGATGTGTGAGCTACATTTTTTTCAGCCAATGCCATGTTCAAACCTGTAAATCAGCTTTTACTAGTGACTTTAACTCCAGTTCAGTCAAGAGCTGTATGTTTTATCCTTTACCCAGTCAGTCAGTCCCTTTCATTTGAGAATTGAATATCGACACAGATCTAGATTTTACCTGTGTGACAAATCCTCTCCGTTTTTTTTTTATTTTTTATTTCAACCCAAAGATAAGACTGTGTTAACTATCATTGCCTTTTTATGATTAACGCCTGATACTGAGTACTGCTGCTCTCAGCCAATCAGAACTCCTCATTTTGGACTTGCATCTTGTTTGTGTATTTTAGTTAATTTTAGAAAGCTGATTAAATATAAACAATCCCTGGTAGTAGCAATATTTCCTTTAACCAAACATTATTAACCCAGCAACAATGAACGTAAGCTAAACTGCTAGCCTTAGTGTGCCGACTGGCTAACTAGGGCTGAGAGTGTGTGCTGTAAAGTATTAATATACCAGTGTAATGAATATTCACTTAAATCCCATATGAATATCTCCAGTCGCTTGAAATCAGAACTCATACGTTCCTAATGATGGCAAAGCATCTGACTCAAGAGCTGCTAGCCAGCTAACATTAGCACAATAATACTTAGAGTTGCCCCTACTGGCTGGTTCATCTGCTCTGGAATAGAAAATAGCTAGAATAATAAAGATGTTTTTAGGACTGTACATTCTCAGATGTATTTCCAAACATGGTAAATTTAAATATAATAAACCAACATCCCACTACAGTATTCATTACATAGCTAGCTTTAGATAATTAACAATTGCTCAACAAAGCAATTAACACTCACATACTTCTCATTCTCCATCAGCTTATACAATGATTATACAAAGAAAGGTTTTGGTTTGTACGATTGTGGTTTGTTATCATAATTTGAATTTATTAGCTAATTAGGTGAACGTGTTCAGGTTTGTCTAACCACGTGAAGAAGAAAATCAGAAACGGCTTTTAGGCTAAATAACAACGACAACAGAAAAACCCAACTGAGATTTATTGTGGAACACAAAATAAGTAATAGATAACTACTATCCCATTAGAGCAATAGCTAGCCAGCTAGCTGTAGATGTTTAGTTATCCAAAAACAAAGCTAGCTAGCTAACAAGCGTATTAACAGTAATATAATTATCATTGGATGTGCTCCATAATATTGATCATCTCTACTGTCATATGCCAAAAACTTTTGTGTTCTACAGTTATCATGAATATATTAGCTATCAGGCTAATTACTTTTATGTGCTAATGTGTGTCTTTTTTCTGACATCAGAAATGTGTTAAGATAAACCAAACCAAGATTCAGATTGAGGGTCAAACATAACGCAACAAACTGAATCAGAGATATTTTCAGCTAGCTAGAATACAAACAATCCAAATTAACACTAGGCTAATAAGATTTCAGGAGGTTTTTCCTCATTTCCATTTTGGTCATCTACCATTTCCCACCCATTAGCGAGCTCTCCCCTATCACATGACTGGGGAGGTGAGGACAAACGCATGCTTCCTCTGAGACATGTGGAGCCAGCCGCTGCTTCTTTCTGAACTCTTGCTTATGCTACACAGGGCGTTGTATCACAACCAGCTATCTGCTCTCTCCTGTATATGAACACGATTAGCTAGTGTATTAAAACATATACAACCATCATATATATTTTGATAATTATGTTGTTCGATTATTGCCTAATGTACAAGCTATTATGCTATGTAATTTAAGTGAGAAAATTAAATTGAACAAACGGATTTATTGTGAAACATAAAAATTGAAACTTTAAAACTAAGAGATAACAAGCATGAAGGTGAGCTAGCCAGCTAGCTGTCGATATTTAGCCATCCCAAAACAAAAAAAGCAATTATAACCTAATTGCAATTCCTCGAAGTATTCTGCCGTATAGCTAACTAGCTGGCTGTGATTAACGGATAACGTTTGGGTCCTGAATTACACGAGTGTCAAAAATGTAAATTAAACCCATCTGAACATTCCACTCTTACAAACCACCCCTAACATTGGATTCTTTGATGCCGGGTTAGGATTGTTTGGTTAAATTACTTAAATCAATTTTGTGAAGATTTGTGAGCCATTTTTTCCCCGTTAGCAACAGTTAGCACTTGATAGGCAATAGCCTTTAGTCCATCCTCAACAGATCCTTTGAATTGAAAGAGCTGTCGCTAGTTTTCTGCTGCTCCTTTGAAGAGAGTGTGTTTGTGTATTTGTGTGTGTCCTTCAGTTGAAAGAGGTGTAGGGATGAATAAACCCATGCACAACTAGCAGAGGTTGTGATCATGGTGATGACCTGGGTGTCCTTGGGATACAAGTATCAGGCTGGTGTTAATGAAAGAAACATCTACATGAAACATGTGTGTGTGTGTGTGTGTGTGTGTGTGTTCATGTGTGTGTATGTGTGTGCTTTGTATGTTATCATGTTGGGTGTAGGAGTTAGTGCACTGATTGTGTGTGTGTGTGTGTGTGTTATGTGTGTGTGTGCGTGTGCATGTAAGTGCCATTGAGCTGGATGGAGATTATTTCTGTCCATGTCTCCGGTGACGTCTCATCGTCCCTTGCTGTATCCAGGAAAAAACTGATCCAGGAGCTGCTGCAGGTTTTTATTCAGCACCATGATGTAATCTTTCCCCAAATCGTAGCGACATGCGGGGCAGGTGAACACTTCAGCTCTGAACGATCGGTGTAAGCAGGTCTGTAATCAAAACACAACAGCGGTGTGAGATCATTCGCATGGACCATCAAAAGTTTGGCATGTGAAAGAAAATTGCGGGTGAAATAGAAATGTAAAATAATGTGGGATGCACATTTAGAAAATATGAACCAATAATATTGTCATGTTTCAGCTACCCCTCACTCCACAGCTAGCTATCATCGAACAAAACGGCTGTGTGTTGTACCCTATGAAATACATCATATTGAGAAATACATTACTACAGACACACACCTTGCAGACATTGTGCTGGCAGGGTGTGGTGACGGGCTGGTAAGCGAGCTCCTGGCAGCACACACACATGAAGATCTGCTCCACCTTGCGCAGGAAGTTCTGCAGGAAAATCAGGAAGTGATGTGTGATTAACAATAATTACAGACTAATTACCTGTGTGTGTGTGTGTGTGTGTGTGTGTGTGTGTGTGTGTGTATATATACCGGTCCCTCAGTGAGGAAGCCTAGAGCTTCATCCCACAATTTCTTGTTCCCATGATCCTCCTGTATAAGTGAACGCTGCTGCTCTGATAACACAAACGCCTCCGCTTCCTTTAGCCGCTTTGCTTTGGGCTCCTGCTTCTCCGTACACTCTGCTATACACACACAGATATACATACATATATCTACAATTAAGTAATATCAGATCACTACTCCTGAAGAGGTTGAACATTTAAAGTACTGTCAAATGACTGGTTGATTAACTGAAGCTCTTCTGTCTCTTTCTCCTGTCTCATGCACTAACCTGTGTCTTTTTGTGGGTCCTCTTCTCCGTTCCTCTGTGTCTCTCCATCCTCATGCTCTGCGGGTTCCTCCCCCTCTTTCTCTTCCTCCTCTTCCTCCTTTACCCTCTTTGGTGGCCGTCCACATCTGGGCCTTCCTCTTCCTCCATGTCGTTTACCCCGTGGAGATCCGCCCCTTCCCCCTCTCACACTCGCCTCCTTCCGGCTCTTATTGGCCATTGCCTCCAAATAACCAGGAGGGTACTGGGAGAGAGAGACACACATGTATATGGTATATAATTAAGTGGTGTGTGTATGTGTGTTGTATATATATATATATATATATATATATATATATATATAGTGCTGTATGTCCAACATCCTCACCTGCACTTTCAGTCCGAGTTTTTTGCTGCGCTCGAGTCCCTCAGGCGTCCACGGTGCAGGCTCCACATCATCACGTCTCAGCAGGTAACGCCACACCAGGAAGCCACACTTTCCAATTTCAGGCCAGTATTTGACTACCTGAGGGACGGAAAGAAAAGACCCTTATGAGTAAAACCAATAAGGTGTATAACCGAGACACATGATAATACAGCTGTCCACCAGAGGAACCAGATTTCACGTCGCTCCAGAGTTGGAGACCAGGAGCTATTGTGAGCGGGGCTTGCCAAAGAAATTGTTGCTAAATGGGCAAAGACAAGCTTCATGGATTGACCACTAACAAGCAATTAATAAAATGTGTTTTAAAGGAAACGCAATGCAGCATGTCTAGGAAAACGCAACATCGCCCAGTGAGTGACAAATCAGAAACATGGCAGGTGTACATGTGTGTCTTGTTACCTTATAGATTCCATCATAGCGGTTTCCTTCTTCTGGTGCATACTTGCTGATTCGTCTGCCTTTTGAGCTTCGGATCACTCTGACTGGTTTCCCTGCCCTCCAATTACGAGACTCTGCCCCATCTTTATCATTCAGAGGGGCATCACAGTTCAGAGCAAGTGCCCTGAGAAGTCAAGTTTAAAGATCAAATAAAAAACAAAACAAAAACAAAGCAAAAAAAAAAACAACAAAAAAAAACTGGCAGTGCTTGTAGACCATGTTTAAACCACAAGCAGGATGGATTGGACAGAAGAATCCTCACATTACACTTTGACTACACATACACACAACATCTGGTTTAAATTCTAGTTCAGTGATCATCTACTGTATTTGCAGTCTGATTCTCACAAAACAAAATTACAAAATTTACCAACAGTCAACACCAAAGGGTCTGCTTACTTAATCTGCACAAATTCACACAATAACAGTAAAGGGAAACACTACGTGATTGTTTAAGATGGACATTGTACCTAATAATGGGAAGATCTTAAATTCTAAAGCATATTTGCACTGGCTACAAACACTATGAAATACACCAATAAGCTTTTCTCGTGCAGCTTATATCACTTACCTATAATCTAAACAATACAAGGCTCTGTTTTTAACTTATACTGCAGCAGAATGAAACCCTCTTGTCACTTAATATTCAAATGTAATTGGAGTGAAAATTTCACTGTAGTAACAAAATTTAATCAGGAATTCTTAATTAAGAATTTGCAGTGGCAATAGGCTAAATATCTGTAATAATCTGATATGAAGTGCAGTCATTTTGAATGGTACGTTTACTAACCCTGTGCAGAAATCAATGCTTGTACCCTAAAATATAATATCATGTAAATTAAAATTTAAAGACAATGTACAACTTATAAAGTATGTAGGCCCTGAAGTGCGAAACACAGTGACGAATGAGTTTTTCATGAGATTACAAAAGAGGGACCGTGCGTTCATCCAATCACTGACAAACCTTGTCGATAGCCAGTTCCTATCTTTTCCAGTAGAAGTCATTGTCGCTGACTGGACGAACGCATTGTCTGTTTTTTTGTAAACATGAGTTTACAATCAGCTTGTTTGTCCAATCAGCGAAGATCCTTGTCAATAGCCCTTTTCTGGTAGAGGTTAATGTGGTTGTATGTTGTGATTTTCTGTTGTGCTTCCCTATGTGCATTTTTTTTTTCTTTTGATTTACTGTGAATATAAAGATAAAATACATACAATAAAATACATAAATAAAACTGAAAGGTTATAAGGTTTCACCTGTTCATGTGTGTTAGAGTCTGATCAAACGAGTGTTCTCCGATCCGCTTGTTTCCAGAAAGGTCACGACCCCCACTGCCTGTATATGTGAACTCATCTCCCCGATCCTAAAAAAGAAAGGTCAAAGATATATAAGTTGAGAACACAGAATGTAGGATTAACGTTTGATAATTAAATTGTAATAGTTTTGTGATCTTATCTCACTGTAATCTTTGGCTTTTGTATACTTGAACACAATGACCCACATTACTAATCTGACAGTAGTTGTGCCTATCTTCGAGGTGCTGTGCCTTACACAGAGAAGTGACCCACAGTGTATATTATAATCCCTGCATTTGTTTAAATGCTTACTTGTCAATGTGTTTGCAATAACTGTACTACTCCAGCAGCTACAAAGGCCAAAAAGGTTAGCTTAGCGCTAAAGTCACACTGACACACAGTGTAATACAGGAAGTTAGCATTGTTGAATTATCAGTAGTCCGACAAACAAAGCTGCTTACACCAACATGACGAACACTAAACAAGACTGCACCACCAGGGGGCTCTAAAGTGCTGATTTAGAGGAAGTGCACACATTACGTAGAATAAAAATGGCCGCCACATTAATGCTGCGTATTTTCCAGTAACCACAGTAAACTGATCCTAGGTCAGCTGTTGTGAAAGCGCTCACAGATCTGCAGTACTGTGTGAAGTTGTATTATCCAGTGTCAGTCTGGTCTAAGGTGCAGATTTCTGCTCCATAAAGTTCTTTATTAAACTCAGCAGTCGAGCGTGAGATGTGAACATGAGACGACGAATTCCAATCTTCAAGATCCTCCTTTACTCACTACAAATGAGGCGGAGAATTTCAATCAGGGGAGAGAGAGAAAAAGAGAGAGACCGAGAGAGAGAAAGAAAGAGAGAGAGAGAGAGAGAGAGAGAGAGAGAGAGAGAGGAAAAAAAGGGTCTAGTACATTCCTAAACTAAAACTCATACAAGAGCAATGAGACGATCACTGGATGAGGTGGGGAGGGGAACAGAAAAAACTACTAATCGAGAGAAAGAAGCAGAACGAAAGCGGGAGTGAAGAAGCGAAATGTGGAAAATAGAAGGGAAAAGTAACGAGAACAAAAAAGATAGCAATGTACTTTGTGGGAGTGCGAGAGATAGAAACAGTGTGTGTGTGAGAGAGAGAGCGAGAGAGAAAGCGTGTATGTAAGACGTAATGGAGTCTCGGTGAAACTCACCACTTCGTCTTCAAATCCTCCGGCCAGCACCAGCGAATAGGAGCCGTCATTACTGCGTCCGTGAATCCCACCCACATGTGGCCTGTGCACCCCCGCCTCACTCACCTACAGCACCACCGCCGAAACGGACAGTAGAATTTTACCACAAAAAAGCCCAGAGTGAGTCAACGGACGCTACTGACACGTTAACAGCATAAATAATAAAAAGTTTGAACAAGTCATGCATGAACCCAGATTTAACAAGAAAGCAAACAAACAAACAAAAAACAGCTCAGAGCCTCCTTCACACTGCGTCCTAACCTGCACACGAAACTTCCAGGTGGTTCCCACAGGAATTCCAGGAATTGGACCGTAGTGATTGGATGGAACAATGGTGCATTCTTTAGTACGACCCACACACGCCATTCCCTACAATACACAAATGTGCACACACACACAGTCATATTAGTCATATTTAAACATGGAAAAGAAAACAGAGCTAAATAAAATGTCTCTGATTGATTATTTCAAATTCAATTACTCATTTAAATATCTGTATCAGTATTGGTATTGGTGATTACAAAATAATAATAATAAAAAAATGTATTCATACTCTGGACAAATCACGTGTCAATTTTCATGACAATCGAGATGAATTACTAAGGTTAATATTTGTTAAAAGTGCAATAAAACCCAGTCCGGATAAACATGTAGTCTTTTTCATAGCACAATAGACGGATAAAAAGCAATGATTATCTTATTAAAGGTTGGAACATGCACACAACCATGTCTTTGTATTAAACCTGCATTTTGTCCAGTTTTTCAACCCTAAGAATTTCCACCTCAGGAAAAAAAACCACACCACTGCCTTGAAAGTTGTCCAAAATCAGGGTGGCTGTCCTTATAAATATTATTACAGGAGCAGAAGAAAAAGAGGTAGCCTGCGTCTTAATAATACTCGTAATATTGTGACGTGTCCATAAAAAAGGCCGTGTGTGTTGGGTGTGTGAGTGTCTATCGCATATCCGATTATCAGCACATGTGTTGCTTACCAGGTCGAAGGTCACTGCTCTGAGCTCTGATGATGGTGTTTTTAATTTGCTTTGGTTGTGTTTCCAGGAACGAATGAGTGAGTGTGTGAGTGTGTGTTTCATTCTGGTGTTTCCTGTAAGAGCATTTTGTGTTGTGACTGATCTCAGCCTGAGCTACATGAGAGGACATGACTCAATGAGATGTCACGTGTAAACACATACATAAACGCACACACACACACACACACGCACAGTCTAATGCCACTGTTCACACACGTACTAATCCCCCCGCTGCTTTCTCTTAGCCACAGCACTAACGAGGAGCACAGGAAGTGTTTCCCTGTTATGACTCACTGCGTGTTCACTCAGTGTTGGAACTAGCTGTCTAGTTTAAAACACACTCTGTCGCCGAGGCATTGTACATTTTAGTAGTAAATCGAGTTGGCATCGGTTAACTTTAGCCTGCTTGTTTGGTTTGGGGGATAAATATTTACAGCTAGCTACGTCTCTTGTGGGATATTTGTGAAGTCCTGTTAAAATAAATACATTTGGCTTTGTTTAGTTCGAAGGCAGTTATCGGTGTCTTTACTACTCCTCATGAATGAGACATGCTAGTTCTACATGATTAGCAGAGCATAAGGCAGAATTTCTAGCGATTTGTAACAAAACCAATACCTAAACTCATAAACCGTCCCTCAATACACAGATTTGAAAGTCCAACAACTCAACCATTGCTCTAAATGTATTATCATATCATCAAGCAGTGTTACAAACACAAGAGATCTTTCAGCAGGCTTCTAAAAGTCCTAAAATGGTCTTGTACTATGGTTATCACAGCAAAAATAGCTACAACATCAAACAATCATTTAGTAATGAAGAGGAGACCAACTCACAAGGCGTTCCTAATAGGGATGTTATGGTTTATGTAATTCATGGAACGATGACCTAGTTTAAAAATATCACAGATTCACATTATCATAGAATTAACGCACCATTTAAACCGCACGAGCCTTTGGAGAAAATTCAAGTAGACTCCATTACAAACTCTTTGTAAAAATGTCTCAAAATGTAACAAGATAACAAAGCAAATAAGATCAAATTCCAGAACTTCTTGAGAACAACGTTTGCATAAGATGTCTTTTATTTTGCTTCATTTTTTAAAATGTATTTATCCTGTTGTTAAATGCTAAAAGATCAAGTGGCTGCAAGCTGAGCGAAAAGAATAAAAATAAAAATAAATCTAACTAGCCTGGCAGTGAGCAGCGCAGCTTAGCCCAGAATAGAACGCTGGGTTTAGCAGCGTAATGGTAGAGCACAGCAATGCTCTTACGTGCGTTTTTATGGACAGCGTGTAAGATAAAGTTAGGAACATGTAGCAGCAGTTGTTTTTAGTCTGTTTAAAGCAGTAGTGGGTCAAACTTTGATAAAGAGTTTTTCGGCGCAGTTGTGTCTCTGCACTGAGAAAAATTTAGGAACATTTTTTCTATAGGAAGAGTTTTTCTAAAAAAAAAACCTGAATTGCTACAGTGTGATATATGGCAAGTCCAGAGAAAGGGGGTATGAGACTTTAAGGGAGCTGCAGCCGTACACAAAAAAAGGATGAGAAGAGTTAAATGTCTGATCATACGCCATGAACAACCATGGAACTATGACAATCCTAATTCCTAACAACACAGACTTTTTGTCTCCCCAATAAGCTCAACCCTCTTATATAAAAGATTTGTTTAGTGTTCGCTGGCTTAAATCAGTCACATGCTTACCTACACTGCTTATGCAATATTAAACAGTTGTCTCACACACACACACACACACACACACACACACACACACACACACACACACACACACACACACACACACACGTTAAATTACATAACTAAATACTGGCTCTGTAGTATACTACTGTACATTGAAGGTTATAAGACTATATTTTATAGCATGTTGGTTAAATTTATTATACAACATTTCCTACAAGGTTGTATAAAACACTGAAGGCCTTCACAAAACATTGAAGGTTTCTATTACCTGTTAGATACTACATTAGCCTCATAGCTTCAGTGGAAAGCTGAAGATGCACTAACTAACTTCCAACACTAAACATGTGTCCGCTGAGCCGTTACATTTGTTGTCAGAGGACACTAATTTATGCAATTTTTGTGCCTTCATGTATACATATGCATAGTGTGTGTGTGTGTGTGTGTGTGGTGTCACCTTTCCCCAGTCCCGCTGGCTCCCATTGGTTGCTGAAGGCATCTTGGCCCTCTTCTTACTCTCTTTCAGTCTTTCGCCTGCTTTCACTACTTCAGTGGTGTCATTCTTACAAGTGGGGCAGTACCTATGCACGCAAACACACACACACACACACACACACAGTGTGGCAGGCATAGGTAATTGTATACAGCAGTGTTGCAGTTAAAAAGTTTAACGATGGACTTAATGTGACCCACAAGGTCACATCATTTAACATGGAAAAAGAAGGAAAATAAACAGAACAGAAAATATTTTAACATTCAATCAGTTACAGTGAAGGTGGCAATGTTTTAAATAGTCCTGACGATACCAACAATATGTAAAAAAAAGGGTACTTTTATTGTAATTGTGTTCTACATTTACTGTGATTAAAATATCATATTTCCATTACTACACCCTACAACAGACTCAAATCCTTTATTGTTTTAATATATATATATATTATTGTGTGCCCATATATATATATTGCCCAGGTGTGTTGTACAGTGGTGAATTGTTTACAGGTGGTTGCTATGCTGTAGGTCTGCTGTGACTCCTACATAGTGTGTAAATGTTGAGTACTAGCGTACTACAGGCCATTTCAGTATTATTTTTGGAAGATTGTGCTGAAAGAAACGAGGTAGCAGGCCGTTTTGTCTCCATGGGCCTTGAGTCTGACACCTGTAGCCTAAAGGGTCACACTGAATTAATGCACCTGTGTACGCATCAGTGTGTGTGTTCTCACCAGTCTTCATCCTCTGGAATGGTGGACAGTGGGGGGTTGAGGCAGTACAAATGGAAGGCCATGTTACACTCATCACACAGCAGCTGCATGTGTGCGTCCTGTTTCCCCCCACACACACAACACGAACAGAACCGACACTCTGCCTCCGGGTCAGCTTTACAGTGCTTACACTCTGGCCCACTCTTACCTACACGCACACACACACACACACACACACACACACACACACACACACACACACACACACACACACACACACACAC
>JAQQZR010000011.1:9844872-9870896 GCA_030068235.1 Notoglanidium macrostoma | reverse complement strand
TAATCTGCATGTCTTTGGACTGTGGGAGGAAACCGGAGCACCCGGAGGAAACCCACGCATGCACAGGGAGAACATGCTAACTCCGCACAGAAAGGCACCCTGGGTGACGAACCTGAGACCTTCTTGCTGTGAGGCGACATTGCTAACCACTGTACCACCGTGCCGCCTGTTTACAAAGAATGTTACAAAAAATAACAAACATTGAGTGAGCGACAGTTCTGTGGGTGGGAATGACTTGTTGATGAGAGGTTAGAGGAAAATGGCCAGATTGGTTTGAGCTGTCCCTATATCCCAGGAAGGATACAGTAACTCAATCACTCTTTACAACTGTGGCGAACAGAAAAGCAACTCAGCATGCACAAACCTTCGAACCTTGAGGTGGATACAACAGCAGAATTCCACATCAGTGGATCCACCCAGATGTGTTGTGCTTTCTAAGATGCTGTTCTGCTTGCCATGGTGGTACAGAGTGATTATTTGAGTTACTACAGACTTCCTGTCAGATCAAACAAGTCTGGATGTTCTCCTCTGATCTCTCTTATCAACAAGGTGTTTCTCTGCTCACAGGATGTTTTTTTGTTTTTTTGCACCACTCTGTGTAAACTCTAGAGACTGCTGTGTGTGAAAATCCCAGGAGATCAGCAGTTTCCAAAATACTCAAACCAGCCCTTCTGGCACCAACAACCATGCAACGCTTAAAATCAGAGATTACATTTTTTCCTCATTCTGATGTTTGATGTGAACATTAACTAAATCTCTTGACCCGTATTTGCATATTTTTTGCATTTCGCTGCTGCCACATGAATGGCTGACTAAGCCTCAGTTATACTCCCTTGTGGACGAGCAAATTCCAAACATAAGAGGGTGTACGCGAGGCTCCGTGGGAATGTTCGTGTACCCACCAATTTATTGTGACCACATGGCCTTACACTACAAGGGCACCAACTGCACATGTGCCGGAGAACCAGACTGTAAAAATACTCTGTTTCAGGTAACATCATACTTTATTAGCACTTTGTATGTATTATGTGAAGAAATCTTCATTTGTAAAATAAATAATAATAAGTAGTAATATCTCAAAATTGTTCATGTAGACACTGATCTACAACGCATGTATGGAACCTCCAAGCGGACTAGAAAGTGGTATGAGAGCAACCATGCGTCCGTGGTGTCTGCAGCTGTCCATGTGCGCACCTACGTGGGAATATAACTGAAACCTGACATTGGCCTTAGATAACTGCATGAATGTGCAGGTGTACCGGTGTTCCTATTAAAGTGGACGGTAAGTGTATAGTGCACCATGCTAAACTAGAGGATATCTAAACCTTTATTACTTCTAAGTAAACTTCAGATAGCAAACATGATCTTGGCTGATCAACTACATTTGTGGTGAAAATGGAAATTTCAGTCATTGATCTGTGAAATAATGAATTTAGGCAAAGGTCTATTTAATGCGTGAGGACGCAGGGCGCTCTTACCCGAGCAGGATTTTGATGCGGACCTCCTTCTTGGTTCTGGAGATGTGGTTGAGTGTGGTGATTTCAGCATCGTACCAGAATCCCCTCTCTTCTGGAAGCTCCAGGTTGTAGTTGACCATCACCACCTGTCCCACCTCCAGCTGTTCAAACCGCAGCAGCGTCCGAGCTCGAGGACGCACGTCCTCTGCGTTCATCTCCACCACACCGTTCTCTGGGTAACTGCAGACATGTGATTTTTTTTTAACATTTTGTACATAAACACTAGTTATCAAGTCAGTAGAAAAGTAGCTCTTCAGTCAGAATGACTGTATGGTCAAACAACAAGCGCACTAAGTAAAATACGGCTTGGGGCAGCTCAGAAAACATGTCAAATCCAATACTGATCCAGAGCTCCATGCCAATACTGACATCAATACAGATACTCACTATCTACCTATTTACTGCAGTTACAACAGAATTACAATTATTACAGGATTCCAACTTTATAGAAGCTTTTACGTCTTGAAAAAGAATTCATAATTTCTGAAAACATTTTCTTCAAATTAACAGCGTGTGATGTCAGCTTATACACTTCCACAGTTAGAATTGTGACAATAGCAGATATTGTATCTGGTCTATCATTTTTTTTTTTTTAAATCATAGTTGCCTTACGGAGCTGCAAGTTCAATAACCATACAAAGAAATAAACCTTACTCCTTGACCTCACAAAGGTTTCATTTGGCATATGCGAGTAAACCTATGAGATTCATGGTGACGTGACACACCTTAATGCTGTAACTATAAAACTTTTCTGACCATAAGCTACTTTTTCTGAATCCCACCTCCTGCTGCGCTACACTCATCGGCTGTGACGTGACCTGGCTGACATTAGAACCGTATTTACTAGGCAGATTAAATTCGTGTGCATGGATGACAAAATCAGGAACACGCAGGTATGTATAAATGCTAAGTGTGACATAGACTGCAGTGTAAAAACCATCATATAATTCTCTTGCTTACTACAAACAGTCACTTCACAGTTAAACACATTAACTGTGAAAAAAAAAGATGCTAGTCAGACTCGAATGATACGTTTGTGTGTGATGTGACAATAAAAGTATTGGCCGACAACATGTGGTTCGTTTCCCTTACTACCTAACTAGCTAACCATACGTTATTACATAACATCCGCTACGATTTTTAGCGGAGTCACTTTCCAGTAGACAGTAACAATAATTTTTCATTTTTCAGAAGCAATAGCTGTAACATGTCCACCATTTCAGGTTTAAAGAGAGTACAAGAGTGTAAATATATTATCAGCTGTGGAGTCAGGAACTGCTACACCTACTACTAGCTACAGCAATTGCAAAACCTCAGCTTGATTGTGGATTTTTAAGTAATTCCACAGTAAACTAGTAACTTAAAGGGTGAGCGACATGATTTTGAACGTCTATATAATTCGACATGGGATGAATGTTTCCAAAGTCTGATCATTACAATAGGGAAATCTGTGCAGGTGTTGTGAAGAAAAGAATAATGTTTGGACAAAATGTTTGTGTAAGAAGAGTGTGACCCATGACATGATTTTAACCTGTGACCTTGTTATTGTACACGACACTCATTTCTATCTATATGGCTGTATCTATTGTAGGTTGCAGGGAAGATGCAGCCAGTCCCAGCTGTCTTTGGGCAAGGTACACCCTGGACAGGTCACCAGTCCATCGCACGGCCAACACAGAAACAAAGCAGTTTCTGGACTGTGGAAGGAAATTGGCGTAGGCAGGCACAGGAAGAACATGCAAACTCCACATAGACCTGGGGATCTTCTTGCTGTGAGGCGACAGCACGAACCACTACACCATCTTGCAGGACATAAGCACTGTAATGGACATAATCCCCATTGTAATGTTCAGCCTTTATAAACATCCATCCCATGTCGATATTACGTAAACTTTCACAATCATGTCACCCACACTTTAACAGCACGTTTCTGAGATCGTTCTGACTGTAAAAAAGTGCTGACACAGGAGACTGCTGCCATAGGTGATAATGTCTCCTTACAGAAAACGTCACCATGTTCTAATTTGTTAAATAACACATTTTTAATCTGTTTATTATCGGTCTACAAATATGATGAACATTCTCCATACAAGTCCTTGTGAATGAGCGGTTATGATACAAACTACTGTCAGAGCTGCTGATACAGAACATGAATCAACACTCTCTGACCAATCAGATTCCACAATTCCACAACAAAAACCCTGCACCAAACTGACTAAATAAAAAGGCATTAACCACCATGACAATGACAACAAACAGTTCATCACACAAAAGTACGTTGTTTCAAGTCTGATCCTGGTGCTGCAAAGTTTTCTTCGAAATCCTCTCCACTGTTTCCATCCCAGGTGGCTCGCATTTCTGACAAGCTGTTTTTCCCCTCGCAAATGATACCACACACACACACATGCACACACTCGCGCACACACACACACACACACGGTGAAGAGAGACGAGAGAGCGTGCGCAGCTCAGTGGAGAAAAACAACAAAGCACCCGACTGTGTTAAAATCCCTCTGCCGCTGCCATCTTAATTTAGTGTGCAGGAAAAAAGGGAACAGTTTACGAAGAGAGAATGTTAATAATTAAGGACTATTTCCAACTCTGTGTGCTGAAACATTAACATAACATATGATTAACATATACTTTTTAATATGAAATCTCTGAGATGAGCAAAGCGCTCTTAAACCCCGCTGTTATTCCTCCCCCCTTTCGGTGAATGGTACAGCCCGAGGCTTTTCACACTTCATGAACAGAATTTTAGCTGTGGATTTTTTGTTCCGATGAAGTTTATGCCTTTACATTTTCAGTTGTTCAGGAAATGCACATCTGGTTATTAGCTTATGAGTCAGAAGGATAAACCGCTTAAAAACCTAAACAAATTTGCTACGAATAATTCCCAATTTCATACATGCCGTGTTTAAATGTGAAATCAGTTTATATTGTTTTTAACGTCTTCTTCCCATCATGAAACCCACAGGGTCCCTAAACAGAATACCATACAGGTGAATAAACTACAGCTCATATAGCTGCTATCTAATCAAATTTAAGACTGATTGATTGACTGGATTGTTTTTCTTATTCACATTTTTTGGTTATTTAAATAACTAATGAGCAGAGCACCGCTCTGAAAGAACAAAACACGGCTGACAAAGGAATGGTCATGCAGTGTACATTACCTCCCTACCACACATACACACATGTTTGTCTTACTATCCTTGTGACCTTAACCAAAGGGAAAGCTTTCACTTGTTTAAATTTTTTTTAAATAAAAACTGAAATTCTTGTTAAAAAAAAAAGATTTTCTTATGGAGACAGCTCAATGTGCCAGCAATATCAAAACTGTCACATATTCCTGCCCTTGTGGGGATATTTTTTCACCCAGCATATAAGAACACCCCCCTCCAGCATCCACCCAGCCCCACACACACATTGTGTTATATTTTTTGAAAAACCTAATCACTTGTCTAGTGGACTGTATTACCAGATTTCCTCAGCAGGACATATGTTCCTTTTCTAATGGTTTAAATATGGACCCTGTCATTTTGCTGGCCTTTTGAATTGCACAGACTTTATCCCATTAATGGTGCCTAAACATGCTGCTAGCTAGGCAGCCTAATCCCCGAAGAAGTGCAGAAACAGACACGTTCCAATTTGACATTCGTGCTTAATGATTTATGGCTTTGCACGTATATAAACATAAAAGTGCATTCACAGTTGCAGAACATTCGGAGCACATATCTCATTGTTTTATAGCTATGTTGCGTTTATTTATTTATTTTTTCATAAACGCGGCGTGAAAAAAAGGGGAGAAAATAAGAAAGAAACGCTCGCCGCTCAAGAGAGGTCGCTCGTCTCCATGGCAACGGCGCGTTCCGGATGAATTTGCCATGGAAGGGGAGAAAAAAACGGAGCGAGAGAAATAAGACGAGTGTGCATTCTGCCTCTCCTTCGGCTGCAGGCAGAAATCTGAGAAAGAAGAAGGGAGTAAGGTGTTTAATAAAGACACACACAATGTGCAGACACACACAAACACACAAATGTAATTCTACTTAAATAAGGCAGTGATAAACACAAGCACACACACACACACACACACACACACACACACACACACAAACACAACAAGTGCAACACAAACATCTACATTACACATAAATATAGTGTGAACCCAAACACAAGCATGGATATACATGTGCACATATCCATAGATACACACATATATGTAAGTGCAACACATCCGAAGACAGACAGGGATGAACCCAAACACACACACATACACACGCCCATACACACACAAGCTAAGAAATGGATTTCTAGCTAGATAAAATAGTTAATAATAATCAGAGCCCCTGAAAACTTATCAGGTTAGCTGCTATTAGCTACATGGCTGGTATTAGAAGCGAATGTTTATGAATCGGACTTAGCATATTTAATGTTAGCTATCTTGCTATCTGTTTTTACACACTGGGCTTTCACGACTTTAAAAATGGCATAATGTGGCATGGACATAAAGCATATATACTGGCCTGTTAAATCTGTACATTAAATGTTAAATGCACCCACTCCTCGTATTTAATGTGGTAGATGACATGGTCTCTGCCAGGCTCTTCCGCTTCAGTCTGAGACGTTGAAGGTTCCTCGCTGTTCAAGTTTAGCGGCACAGTGCCGTTTGTGTCTGCCTCCGTCTCCACCTTCCCATTAATGCGCTTGCCGTTTCTCCCTGCCCTGCCTGTAGAGGATGCTGCTGTCTCAGCTTTGCTTTTGCTCCCTTTGTTGGACGGAGTGACTCTCTCGATAGTGGCCTCGAACCAGGCGCCAATGCTGACATCCCTGCAGTCCACCAATTCGTTAATCTGAAAGCACAACATGAATATTAATCCTTTACACCCTCTCTTCACACTCTTTAAACCTGTTCTTTACACATACTCTTTTTACAATTGCTCTTTACACTTAAGCCCTTACAACTGTTTACATATACTCCCTTTACCTCTGTTCTTTATCCCTACATCCTTTACACCTGCCCCCTCCTCTACACAGTTTACACCTGCCCCCTCCTCTACACCCTTTACACCTGCCCCCTCCTCTACAGCCTTTACAACTTTCATTTATACGGACACCCTTTACACCTGTTCTTTACACTTACACCCATTACGTCTGTTCTTTACACTTACAGCTTTTACATCTGCTCTTAACACCTACACCCTTTGCTTTTGCTTTTTAAACCTACACCCTTTACACATGTCTTTACATCTACACCCTTTATACCTGTTCTTTAAATGTACTCCATTTACATCTGTTCTTTACACATGCTCCCTTTACATTTGTCCATTATACATACTCCTTTTGTCTCTCTTTCTTTTACAAGTACTTCCTTTACACATACTCTCTTTACACCTGCTCTTCACACTTACACACGTTACACTTATTTTTCATACCTATACCCCTTACACCTGCCCTTCCCCTTTACCTGTTACACCTGTTCTCTACATATACACCTGTTGCACCTATTCTTAACACCTTTCAAACCTATTCTTTACACATAATCCTATTACACCTGCCTCTTCACATACGCCTTTTACAACTGCTCTTTACACCTAAGCCCTTTCAACTGTTTACATGTACTCCCTTTATACCTGTCCTTTACAGGTACTCATTCTACACCTGTTCTTTACACCTCCATCCTTTACACCTGCCCTTTCCCCTACACCCTTTTACAACTCCACTTTACACTTATACCCATTACACCCGTTCTTTACACTTACTCACTTTACATCTGTTCTTTTCACTTACATCTTTTACATCTGCTTTTAAAACCTACACCATATAGAGCTGCTATTTAGAACTACACCCATTACACTTGCCCCCTCCCCTACACTGTATAAACCTACAATTTTTACCTACACCCTTTACAACTGCTCTTTCCACCTACACCCTTTAAACCTGCATTTTACGTCTATGCCCTTTACACCTGCATCCTCCCCTACACCAATTACATCTAACCCTTGCTACACTTACATACACCCTTCACAACTGTCCCCTCCCCTACACATTTACATTCTTTACACCTATTCTTTATACATAGTCTTTACACCTACACCCACACACTTCACAGCTGCTCTTTTCACTTACACATTTACACTTGCTCTTTATACAACTCTCCCTTTACAACTACTATTCCTACACCTGATCTATACACCTACAACTTATATACCTGCTCTTTATACATACATGCTATATACCTGCTTGTTGCATCCACATCCTTTATACCTGCTCTAAACACCTACACAATTTACACCTGGTCCTTACACTTGCACCCTTCATACCTGCTCTTTACACCTACACTCTTTATACCTGTTCGTAACAGCTACACCCTTTACACCTGTTCTTTACACATAATTATATAATTTATACATGTTATTTACACACACTCCCTTTATGCCTGCTCTTTACACCCACAGCCTTTACACTTACTCTTAAAGAGCAACTGTAAAGGGTGTAGTTCTTAAGCCTACACCCTTTATACATGCTTTTTACATCTACACCCTTTATACATAGTCTTTACACTTACCTTTTTATCAGCTCCTACATCAACACATTTTGCTCCTACACGCCTACAACTTTTACAGTTGTTCTTTACACATACACCCTGTGCACCTGCTCTTTACACCAACACCCTTTACACTTTCTCCCTCCCCTACATTCTTTATACCTGCTCTTTACATTTATTCTATACACCTATACTCTTTACACTTACTCTATACGCCTATACTCTTTACACATACTCTATACACCTATACTCTTTACACATACTCTATACACCTATACTCTTTACACCTGCTACCTGCCCTTTACATCTGTTACACTACACCATTTATACCTCCTGCATTTATACCATTCACATCTGCTCTTTACACATGCATCACCTGTTACATCTACTCCTTTACACCTGTTCTCTACACCTACACCCTTTACAACTGCCCTCTCCCCTACACCCAATGCACCAGATCTTTTATATTTACTTCTTCCCCTACACCCTTTACACCTGCTCATTAGACCTACACCATTTATACCTGCTCTTAAAAACTACACCCTTTACAGTTGTTCTTTAAGCCGACACCCTTTATACCTGCTCTTTACACCTACACCCTTTACACTTGTTCAATATACAATCTCCATTTACATCTGTTCTTTACATGTAATCCCTTTATATCTCTTCTGTACATGTAACCTCTTCTTCTTTACATTTACACCCTGTACACCTGCTCTTTTCAAATACACCCTTTACACCTTCTCAGTCACCTACACCATCTATACCTCTACTTTACACATACAGTGTATGTGTAATACCTTGTGTATACCCTGCTCTATACACCTACACCCTTTACAGTTGCTGTTTACGTCTATACCCTTTACACTTGTTCTTTACACATTCATCCTTTACACCTGCTCAGTCACCTACACCGTCTATACCTCTACTTTACACATACAGTCTTTATACCCTGCTCTATACACCTACACCCTTTACAGTTGCTGTTTACGTCTACACCTTTTACACCTGTTCTTTACATATACATCCTTTACACCCACTCTTTTCATTTATACCCTCTACATTTGCTGTTCACACCTAGGCCCTTTAGACCTACTGTTTACACCTACACCCTTTGCACCAAAGCTTTACACTCACAGTCCTTTAAACCTGTTCTGACCTTATAAACTCCGATCCCCGGATCGATGAGGTCAGCAGTTGAGGAAGTCGAAGGCTGACTGTCTAATGCTGACCCACTGTTGCTGCTGACTGTTGCGGGGGAAGCCGTGGTTGCTGTGGTTACTGTGGTTGCTGTGGTTGCTGTGGGTGTGGTAGAGCTGCTGCTGGGAGGAGTTACGTTACCAGGCATGACCTCTCCATTGTTGGGAGTGGGGCTTGGACTGTCAGCTGGATCAGTGTGAGAGCGAATGAGAAGCTGAACGATGTCATTAAGGCCAACATTATAATCAAACAGTGTCTGTCCATCCTCCATCTGTAAATCATAGAGAGAGAGAGTGAATGAGAGAGAGAGACAGACAGAGAGAGAGATTGTGCCACTCAATAAAGAGACTGGATAAAGTGTGGTAGAAATTAATTAATAAGTCAATTAAGACATGTGAAATTTAAGTGAAACAGAGAAAGAACAAAGAAGGAAGAAAAGAGCATAGGAATAGAAAATGAAAAGCTGAAAGAAGAAAGAAGGAAAAATGATGAGGAAAGAGACGAAAGCAAATTATATAATGAAAGGTAAAACAAAAGGAAAGAGGGAAGGTAAAAGAAAAAATTACAAAGGAGAAAGAAAAAGGTAATGAAGGAAAACAAAAGGAAAGAAAAGGGAAAGGAGGAGGAAGGAAAGAAGGAAAGGAAGAAGGAGAGGAAAGAAGGAAGGAAAGATGGCAAAAAAGAAAGAAAAGGAGGAAAAGACCAAGAAAGAAAGAAGAGTAAAATGAGGTAGAAAAATAAGACTGAAGTAAGTCCACGGGAAGGAAAAAGGGAAAGGGGCAATACCATAAAAAAGGAAAAAGGAAAGAGGAAAGTAGGAGTGGGTAAGGCGAAAAAAGGAAATAGGGAAAAAGTCAAATATGGACAGATGGAAGAAGACAATAAGGAAACTTCTAAAAAGACTGATGGAAGGAAGGAAGGAAGAATGAAAACAAGAAAGAATGAAAGAAAGAAAGAAAGACAATTTCAAAAATAATTCAGCGAGCTCACATTACCATATGCACCACTGTTTGTGTGTGTGTGTGTGCATGTTTGTGTGTGTTGTAAACCATACACACATGCTACTCAATTCGCAAAATCAGAATAAAGGCAAATGGCTACAACTAATATAAATAAACAAATGCATATTCGAATAGTAACAAAAAAGGGCAAGGGGTTGCTATGGAAACACATACACACAAACAACACATACACACACACACACAAAAACACACACACACACGCAAAATCCCTCCCACCTCACCTTCAGCCCAAGCACGCGCAAACACACACACACACAATGAGAGCAAAATGGCGGCTTCTTCTTCGCTCTGTTTGAGAGAGCGGGAAATGCAGCACACACACCGCCATGTTGACTGTCGCAAAAGCAGTGCACATGCGCGCACGCACACGTGCACACACACACCACACGCACACACAATATTAGTATAGGGTGGTACTGCAGTAATGGGGTGGTAGTGGGAAAATGACTTCCAGGGTACATAATGGCAACTATCACACTCCACCATCACATTTTCCGTTGATAATCTGTGTGTTTGTGTGTGTGTGTGTGGTGTGTGTGTGTGTGTGTGTGTGTGCATACGTTACTATTGCGAAACAGTGAGCATGGCGAAGTGTGTGATTTTTCCTGCTCTCTCTCTGGGACAAACATGAAGGAGAAAACATCGCCATTTTTGTGTGTGTGCATGTGTAAATGGAATGAACAGAGAAAGAAGCTACTCCATAAGCACAAAAAAGAAAACATATACGCAGAAAAAGAGCAACAGTGAGACAAACGAACAAAGAGATATTGAGAGACAGACACCTGTCTGTCTCCTTGCATCTGTCTGTCTGTCTGTCTTTCTCTCGCTTTTATCCAGTTTTTTCCCATTGAGTAGAAATATGAAACCGACGCACAGATGACATGCTGAATTCTTCACGCTGTTGTATCAGCAGCTGGTCACATGATCATGCTTGTTTGTTTGTTTACTCATGTATAAACTTAGTTGTATTAAATTGGGTGCTGTGTGTGAGGCTATATCTCTATAGCCGTCACTACAACAGCCTATTAATGCTGAGGGAGCGTTATGTTATCACCCCAATTGTCAGGATCAGTTCCACCCCCGTTCTACCCCCTATTAACCCCCCACCCCTCCCCCCACCCCCATCTCACCTCTTAATAGTTTACATAAGAGGTTTCAAAGAATTTGTTATGAAATCAACACTAATACAATCGTATTAATTCCTGATCCAAACTGATCATGCTCACGGAAGACAGAAATAAAAATGAGCACAGAGAAGACGCGGTGATTCACTCCGCTAGTTCATTTCACATCCGACACGCAGAAGCTCTCACCAACCCGCCATCTTAACACTCTACCAGAACCACATCGAGAAAATGGAGTGAGACAAAACAGAGGGAGAGAGAGGAAGAGTGATAGAGGGAGAAGAAACGAGAATAAAAAGAAAGAATAGAGAGAAAATGAGGAGGTAAAATATAGGAATAAAATGAAAGAGAAACAATGTATAATAAATAGAAGTAAATAGAAGGAGGGAAATATTGTGGTTGTTCATGCCTTAACTTGTCTTCTTTATGTTACTATTTATTTATTTATTTATTGCTTTCATGCAGGCGCAAGCGAGCAGTCAGATATGAAGCTTGTGGGACAAACAAAGACCTTGGTGATTAGCGTTAACATTAGACATTAACATATGGCAGCACTCATTTAGTCATCCTTAGTAACTGCCTGGTCAGGATCACAGTGTTTTAAATTAGGCTACTAATTTATTTATATTTTGAGAAATAAAACCAACCAAATTTGTTAGAAAACACAGTGAGGGGAGATGAACAGAAACAATGTGAATGGGTTTTAAAAATATCCCACACACATCTCTAGTTGAGACCAAATTTGAAACACAGTGATGTAGCTGAGGTTGAGGAACTGTCTGAGCCAGAATTCATATACCATGCTGAGACTGCTGCCATTTCCACCTCAGGGTTTTTCTCTCCATTTTTTGTTGATTGGGGAGAAAAGAAAGAAAGAAATAAAAAACCCTTCTGTTTATGGCCATGCCCACTTAGGGCTGATATTTATAGTGCTTGCAAAGCACTACACTGTAATCCCTTGGCTTTCTCTTTTTCTTCTTCTCCTTATTATTATTATTATTTTTCCAGGATTAGTAACTCAATTTATGCTTAACATAGAAACATTCTTCCAACTACGTTTTGTAGGTCCTGTTACCGGTTCGCTGGCTGTGACTTCTCGTTTTGATATTCCACTCGCATCCTTTTTTTCCGTTTTTCCTTTAATTTTTCCCATAGACCTTAAGTAGGAGCACTTTTCGAACTGCTACCATTTCAACAATTTTAGAACTAATACCTTCAAACTTTACTAGACATGTTATATGCACTCTACCGCTTTTAATCCCTCTATCACTCCTCCTTTCTGTTTTTTTATCCTTCGCTTTTTCCCATTGACTTCGATTCATACAGTCACTTTTCGAAATAATAACTCCATACTTACTAGATACACTATATGAGCAAAAGTATTGGTACACCTGACCATTACACCAACAGGGACTTTGACATTGCATTCAAATACACAGACTTTAATAAGACTTCAAATACATAAGACTTTAAAATGGGGGAGTTGGTCCCCCCTTTGCAGCTATAACAGCTTCCACTCTTCTTGGAAAGCTTTACACAGTTTTTTGGAGTGTTTCTGTGGGAATTTGTAATCATTCATTCTGTAGAGCCTTTATGAGGTCAGGCACTGATGTTGGACGTGAAGGCCTGGCTCGCAATCTCTGTTCCAGTTCATCCCAAAGGTGTTCACTGAGGTTGAGGTCAGGGCTCTGTGTGGGCCAGTCAAGTTCTTCTACACCGAACTCATCCAACCATGTCTTTATGGACATGGCTTTGTGCACTGGGGCACAGTCATACTGGAATAGAAAAGGACCTTCCCCAAGCTGTGTCCACAAAGTTGGAAGCATAGCGTTGTCCAAAATGGCTTGGTATGCTTAAGCATTAAGATTGCCCTTCGCTGGACGTAAGGGGCCCAAACCCTGAAAAACAGCCCCACACCATTATCCTTCCTCCACCAAACTTCACAGTTGGCACAATGCAGTCAGGCAGGTAACGTTCTCCCGGCATCTGCCAAACCCAGACTCGCCCATCTGACTGCCAAACACAGAAGCATGATTCGTCACTCCATAGAACGTTTCCACTGCTCCACAGTCCAGTGGCGGTGCACTTTACACCACACCATCCGACGCTTGGCATTAGACTTGGTGATGTGAGGCTCGCATGCAGCAGCTCAGCCATGGAAACCCACTCCATGAAGCTCCCGCCACACAGTTTTTGAACTTGCATTAATGCCAGTGGATGTTTGGAAATCTTCAGATATGGAATCAGCAGAACGTTGGCAACCTTTAAACACCATGGACCTTAGTAATTGTTGACCCCGCTCTGTGACTTTACGTGGTCTTCAGCTTCATGGCTGAGTTGCTGTTATTCCTAAATGCTTCCACTTGCCAATAACACCACTTACAGTTGACCTTGGAATATCCAGCAGGAATGAAATTTCATCAACCATATTATTGCAAAGGTGGCATCCTATCACAGTACCACGCTTGAAGTCACTGAGTTCTTCTGATCAACCCATTTTGTTTCACAAATGTTTGTAAATGGAGACTACATGGCTAAGTAATTGATTTTATACACCTGTGGCAATGGGTCTGATTGAAACACCTGAATTCAATAATCAAGAGGTGTCCCAATACTTTTGTCCATATAGTGCATGTTCTGAGCAATACTACTAAGCACTCCATGTCTTTTTATCTTTGTATCACTCCTGCTTTCTTTTTGTTTATCCCTCACTTTTTTCCCTTTGACTTCCCTTTAGTCCTTTTTGATATACCGCTTACATCCCTCTTTTTTTATCCCTCCATCCATCCATTTTTTTCCCATGGAGGTTGAATGGGAAATTTGTCAAACTGCTCCCATATAGTCAATTTTCAAAATAATACATCCAAACTTAGTTCTGGGCAAAACTACTAAGTGGTCCATATCTTTTCATCTCTCTATCACTCCAGCTTTCTGTTTTTTTCCCTTCCCTTGCTTTTCTCCCATTGACTTCAATTGATTTTTCGAGATCTCACTGTTAATGTTTGTCCAGCTTCCCCATCCATTTCATTTCTTTATCACTCACTCACACATTCACTTACTTTCACTCACTCACTTTATCTATCTATCTATTTTTACTTTCTAGCTAATATTCAATTCCATTTATTTATTTATTTTTTAAATTATTTTCTTTCTTCTTACTCATTCTCCTTCTCTTAAGTAGGACTTTTCATTTTGATATTCCATTTGCATCCCTCTTTTTTATAACTTTTTCTTGTCCATTCTTTCATACAGACTGTGAATGGGAAGTTTTCAAATTGCTCATCATGTAGACAATTTTCAAAATAATACCGCCAAACTTATTAGACATGTTCTTGGCAATGCCATGAAGCACTCCACATCTTTTAATGCCTCTATCACTCCTGCTTTCCATGTTTTTCATCCCTCACTTTTCTCCCATTGACTTCAATTCATTTTTCAAGGCCTAACTGCTAATGCTAATATGTACTTATCAAATCTATTTCATTTCTTTATCACTCTCTCACACATTCACTGACTCGCTCCTTTCTATCTATCTATCTATCTATCTATCTATCTATCTATCTATCTATCTATCTATCTATCTATCTATCTATCTATCTAATTGTGTTAATATCTAACATCACCATCTATTTCACTTTTCTCTCCCTCTCTCTTCTTTTCTGATTCTAGTTGAATATATTAATTGTGTTAGATGCCTTTTCCACAGACACTGATATTGTGAACTACTGTTAGCATTAAGAAAAATGTGATTTACGCCACTGTGATTTGGTAAGTTTTAACAGTTTCAACAGAATTTAGTTGACAAATCTGAGGGGGGAAAAAAGCACAGGAGGAAAAGCAACTACGTTTGCGTGTGTAAGCAGTGAGCACTGTCTGTGTCAAATGACTGACAAACACACCCGTACCTCATTAGTGATGTTATCCCTTTCACTAGGGCAGTTATTTATTTATGAATCCTGTATTTGATCATTAGTGAACATTAATTTATGTCTTTAACTGGCAACAAAAATTTGCTGTTCTTTCATCACTCTATTTTCCCTCTGTCCATTTTCTCTTCTTCAGTTTTATCGCTTCATTTTCTCCATTCAGTTTCCTCTCTATTTTCCTCCTCCATTTCATCCCTCCATTTTCATGCTGTGGTTTTGCGCGAGTGGTAAAATGGTGGGTTCTTTAAGAGCGAGTCGCGCCATCACGATGTGTTAAGAAAAAATGCTCGCTGGCTCACAATCACGCTCTCCTGGATCAGTTTGTGTGTGTGTGTGTGTGTGTGTGTGTGTGTATTAGCAAACTATGTGTTTGACTGTCTGCATGTTTTGCACTCAAATGTCTTAAGCCAGTGGTGTGTGTGCGTGTGTGTGTGTGAGTATATTTAAATTCTTCTCAACTACATATTTCAGTTCTTTTGCACACATTAGTGTGGCTTGACTTAAACGTGTGTGTGCGTGTGTGTGTGCGCGCACAGTAGCGTTAGTTTGACGGGTTGACTTGCAAGTTCACAAAAGAGGCCAAAGCGCGCGCGCGCGTGTGTGTATGTGTGTGTGTGTATTTGTGTGCATGTATGCGCCCAACCGCCATTTCAGCTTCAAGGAAAAGAGAATTCTGGGAAATTTGAGGAGCAGCTCCCCTCCCCCACCACCAGCCAGGCAGAGCGCGAGCAAACGAAAGAACAAAAATAAAAAAAGAGAAAAGAGGAGGAAGAGGAAGAATTGGGTCACGTTCTAATAACGATACAACGTTGACACAACAGTGTATTAAAGTACGACTGGGTAATAAAACGTAACTGACTGTCCACTAAACACCGAGCGACACACAACAATTAAATCCTACTTTCTTTACATTGTTTTTTCTCCGCTTTACAGCCTGAAGTAACATGTGATACGTAGCTGAATATCACTGTCTGTTCAACAAGCAATCAGGTCTCGCTGGGGTCTAGACTTGCTCTCATCTTCATCCTCTACGCATCATGATCGGACCTGATTATCTCCTGCACGGTATGCAGATAAGCTAGCTAGAGAGAGTGAGCATTCAGGGAGCTTTCAGCACAGCACGAATATGATCTAACTGTTCATTAGGGGTGTAGCACTTTTTTACTAATTTTCACTGTATCATAACATAGTGTAAAAACACCACTCTATCACATACTTAAACGTTTAAAACATACAAGCTGGTGGTGAAAACTTATAAAATTTTCGCACAAATGTTGCACGCTAAATTCAATTAATTTTATTTGTGTAACACTTTCAACAATAGACACTGTTACTAAATTGGTTAATAGAAATATGGATGCAGAGTTTGCTCCCCAAGGGGCAATTACAAGGCAAGGAGGCAAAGAAAAACCTCCCTGAGACACCATGAGAAAGAAACCTGGAGAGGAACCAGACTCAAAAGTGAACCCATCCTTTTTTGGGTGATAACACAGAGTGGAATTATAAATTTTTACAGTTTACAGGTATAGAAAAGTAAAGGCAAACCACGTATTGAAAGGAGTTTCAATATGAGCAGAGTGTGAATAAGAGTCCTGGGATGAGCATAGGATACCTGTATAATGGATGCTCTTCATAATATAAGTCTAATAATAATTAAATTTAAAAACATATTAAAGGTGTAATAGTCACAAAAGGTGATGAAAAAAAATGAAGGCATGGTCTATGCGCAAGTCTATTACGTGGCTGAGAAAACCTGTTTGAAAATGCATGGGTTATGATGGCCTGCTTGTTTGTGTTTATAATGGCCTCTTGTTATAGCCATGCCCCTGACGCCCCTTCACTGTGCCCCTTATCAATCTGTTTGAAAAGGAAAAACATGGCTGAAAATGAGGAACTCAGCATAGCCAGATACTTATACAGTGAATAGAACAACCATGCTGTGCATCACAAAGAACTTAATGTGAATAAATGCAGTGAAACTAGAATAAACACTGACTTATAAACACTGACACTGTGCTTTTCCAATATGAAGTATTCTATTACTAGTACAGGCCATGAAGATGGACATAGAACTAGCATTGTTGCTCCTGGACAGGTATTATATATGTATAACGTTTCGAGTTGTTTGAATGGCTGCTTCACATAATGAATCAAGCTGACATGTTTTCATCACTTAGAGAGACAGGTTACGTTCTGCTTTGGATGAACCACTTTCGTAGAAATGTATGTAATCCTAGCTAACTCACATGCAGCTAACAATGTTAGTTGTTGATTCTAATGCTAAGGCCTCCTTACATGACTGACCATTCTCATAAATTACTATGAGCCAAATTTTGCATGTTTCTAGTGTTAACTTTCAAACAAGTGAATGGCCGACTGGGCAAAAACACAGGCCAAGCTAAAATGCTAACAGCATCATCCAGGCTGCACACGAGACTCTGACAACCATTACTATGAGAAGAAGAGTACTTGCATAACCTAATTAGATGATAAACCACCGTGAATAACAGAAATGTGAAATGCAATATCAACTTGAGATATATGAGCCTAAAATCAGCCATGTATATTAAAGTGTACCATGGTATATTATCTTCCATAATATGGTGCAACAAACATTAGCTACCTTTATCATCTATATCCACATCTAATGAAGAACAGCTCTTTAAACCACCCTCATTGCATGAAAGTGATGCCATGACAGTTCTTCCTATTGCTAACTCTAGTTAGCACGCTAACTGTAATTGAACTGTATGGGACAATGCAGATCCTGGGGCCGGAGCCTTGTGTGCATGTCTAGGAATAGGAACAGGCTCAAAAAGTAGAAAAAAAATCAAATTTTGCTGAATTCCATCTAATTAAGCACTAGAGACATAATCATTGTTATTTGTCACCATTTGCATAATTTATGTACAATTCTGTATACTACATTTTAATTGACAAAATTTATTGTAATTGTATTCTCATAATTATGTTTTTGTATTGTATTGTCCTGCTGCATTTTCAGGAAAAGAGCTTACATAGGTAGAGGATTTATTGGATCTTTCAATGATTCAGTGGGACTAAATGCAAAGCATTGTGAAAGTAAAAGTGCACCACAATCCTGACCTCCTGTAAGCTGTAAATGTGACTAAGAAAGTAAATGATCCCCTAAAAGCATATATTATATTGCTAAATACTCTGTAAATAAATTAGTTGTTTGAATAGAATTCGATTACTTCTTTTATTAAATCTGGATGCATTTCATAAAGTGTATGCATTATGAATCTAACCAAAACAACAAATACATTATTTGGAATGAACAGATAATATGCTGCAAATGGAAACAAATACAGATATGAATACGAGGTGCACTTGTATTATACCCCAATTAAACACATATAAATAAATATAATAGGATGAAAAGTTTATACAGTGCATTAAATAGAAACCTATGCCCAATTTAAAAATGATTCATAAATTCAAGTTTTTAGTGTGAAGTTGTAGATTTGTTGGAAATTAAATAATTCGGTCTATCATTTGATAATATTTGGATAAAAGTGTATGTAGAACTTAGTGTGTGTGCATGTGTGCAGGAGGATGCAGACGAATATTTCTCAGAGCTTCAGGCTCCCTTTAGTTTCTAATCCATGCTTTTCAGAGCACTTTTCGTTTACTCAACACAAGACCTAACAAAAATACAGTCTTAAAAGTTCATTGCTTCCGCTTCATTCAAGCTGGATCATATTTCATGCGCCCATGTGTTGTGAGACAACAATGCTTGACCAGACCCCCACTGCCACATACCCCCACAGCCCAACTCAGGCCAGGGAGTCTTCTGGCCTGAATTTGACTCCGCCCGCCCCAAAACCACAGGCTTTGGATTGAGAGAATATCTGTCACAGCCATCTGAGACCTCATCCTATGGACCATTTAAAATTTGAATGGCTGAATTGCCAGATATCAAAGCGTGATCTGTGCATTGGCTTCCTTCATGTGGTGGACACACTGAAGTGGGGCATGATCAGAGCAGAGTGTAAAGGGGTGGCCCAGTAGGTAGTATCAGAGGTTGAGGAACGCGTACTTGAGAGCCAAATACTCCTTCACTATTATGCTATACTTACTATCCTTAAGCATGAGTTTCGGCTGATGTACAGCACCAGGTGCTCCTCCTACATCACCTGGGAGAAAACCAAGCCTTCCGTATGATACATCAGTCTGCAGAACAAATGGGAGAGATGAGTCAAGAGAAGCAGAAGGCCCCCACACAAAACTGCTTTTACTTGGCAGAAAGCCTGCTCGCACATCTCCATCCACTGAACCAGATCTGGTACTCCCTTTTTAGTGAGGTCAGTAAATGGGCTGGTAACGGCCAAAAAATTATGTACAAACCCATGAAAATAGTTGTGCAGACCCATGAACTTCCTCACCCCCTTTTTTGTCTGGGGTCACAGGAAGTCCACAACTGCTGCTGTCTTGTCAATTTGGGGTTGTACTTGCCCATTGCCCAAGTTGAATCCCAGATAATGTACTTCCACCTGTCCAACTGCACACTGTACATGCCGCTGCCAATCATTACTATAAATTATATCTTCTAGATATGCAGCGACATATGTGAGTTCCTTGAGACCCTGAAACATTGCTGGGTTTCCAAACAACCCAAACAGAAGATTGACAAAATGGTGTAACCTAGTGGAAAAACCATCAAGCTATTAAAGTGAAGGGAAGCCACCTTGGTTAAACATAGTGCTGAAAAAAGTGAGGTCTGCCTAATCGAGCAGTTAATCAATGTGTGGCAGTGAGTATGTATCCAAATTTAGACACTGCAGTGACTTTTTTTTATTCCACACATAAATGGACTTGGGCACCAATACCATCAGGCTACTCCGATCCCTGTGGGACTCCTTGATTATTCCCATGTCAAGCATAGCATAAGTTCATTTTTTGTATTGGGTAACCAGTAGGGTTACCACACCATGTACCGTGTACACACTGTATACAACCACACCTCGTTGTGGTGAGACTCGATGTGGTGCTCTTTGAGGTCGGTGCAAAACTAAAACAAAATTTTCCTTTGAAATCTGTGCTCTCTAGGTCAGAGGCTGGTGGACTCCATAGGGAACTGGGGTGATCTGAACTGTACCTTTTAGGTACAGCACCATCTCCTTCCTGTCACGAACTACCTTCACCAGAGCCACAGGAACCAGCTCTCTCCACAATTTCAGGAGATTGAGATGATATATATATCTATATAAGTGAATCACCTCTATACTTTTGCCTTACCTCTTAGTTTTGGGACTTCAAAGGGCATTTGCCACTTCGTGAGTAATTCAGAGATTCTTGGGCCTGATGCAAATTCTTCTGTTTTAGGTGATTTAGGTTTACCCTCAGGTCCAGAATCTACTAAATTTCATTTTTGCTGTTTGAAGGTCCCTTCTCCCAGTTTTTCTTAATGATGCCTAAGATGCCACAGAGCTTGCACTTGGGCAGTTATTCAAATGGGGAAAACCTTGTGGAGGTTTTTGGGACCTCTCGTACTGCAAATAACAAGAGTTTTAGCCACTTATCCCAATTCCAAGCTTCATCATGAACAAACTTCTGAATAATTTTTTAAAAGATTTGAGTAAATTGACCAGCCCATCTGTTTGTGGCCAGTAAACACTGGTGCAAATTGATTTATTCCCCAAACATTTGTACAGTTCACAAAGAGTGCGTGACATGAAAGACATGCCTTGATCAGTCAGGATCTCCTTTGAGATCCTGACTTGAGATATAACTCAGAAGAGTGCCTCTGTAATGTTGCATGCTGAGGTGTTGTGAGGAGGTACCACTGTGCGGTATTACTTTGCATAGTCCACTAGAATAAACACAAAATGATGCCACTGTGCATTCTGTTCTAATGGTCTAACGACATAAACCAATTCTTTTAAAGGGGACCTCGATTAATGGAAGGGGGCACAATGGAACTTTTGGGGTGACAGGCAGATTCAATAGCTGACATTTGTGACAAGCCGTACACCACTTGCAAATACTCAGCAAAAAGAAATGCTCATGTGAGGGTTTAGTGTCTTATCCTGGCCTAAATGCCCAGCCATGGGATTATGAGGAGCTGCATGGAGAAGCATTTACCTGAAGCTCTTCAGTACCAACAACTGGGTTGTCTCTTCCTTAGTTTGAGTATCCTGCATCACTCAATATAACCTATCTTTGATAACCGAGAAGTACTTACTGCAACATTTGAGCGGATTTGATGACTATCAATTAGTCTCATGTGGTCGAAGGTGTTCCTGAGGGTTTTGTCATGAAAATACACCATGGGGAAATCCGTAAGGGGTATCCCCACAAAGGGTAGAGGGCAGATCTCCTTGATCAGGAAAGGCCTGAGTCAAGTCAAGGATCAATATCAGTGCTCAAACTTCCATGAAGCAATAATGATCCAGAAGATTCTCCACAGCACCAGCAAACCTGCCAAGGCTTTACCCTGGTCAGATTGGGCACAGATGCCTGTGGAAAGACAATAAGAGACATCAGAATGTGTCAGGGACCAGAAGCATCATCAGTGTTCCTCCGGCACCCAGCTGACCCTTTGCAATACTGCCCTTTTGATGCTCTGGTACTTCAGCTGCACACACAGTGGCAGATGCTGGGCGGCACGCTGGACCTCCCCTTACAGCAAGGGGAGGAGGCACAGGACCAAAATGTTCTCCAGCCATCCTCTTGCAAGTGCCACACACTCAAATAGCTTCATGAAGGCCTCCAGATTGTCTGTGGGGGACATTTTCACGAGTATTACGGACAGGCAAACTGGTGCAACTGTAGATGGAGGGCTGCAGCTGGAGGAGCTATGGGTTGTAGCAGGATCAGCAGCACCTGACTGTCCTTGGCCAGCTCCTGTGTGATGATCTACACTGCTGTTTTGTCTGGCGATGGCTGAGGAGAGCATGATGTTGGATTTGGTGGAGGCTGAAAAGGGACTTATTTATCTCACGGAGTGGGAAGGTTTCAATGGGAGCATCCAGTACCTCCTCCCAGGTTTCGGAACCACTGTAGAATCCATTGTGTGTTTGTGTGTGATTGAGAACTCGGAAAGGAGGCAAGCAAATTTTCCTTGTAGCTTGAGGCTCCCTTTATTTTCTAATACATGCTTTTCTGTTTTTCAGCACAATTTACATTTACTCAACACAAGACCAAACCGATCTCAACAGTTCACAACTTCCACTTCATCCAAGTTTAAGTTCATTTCAAACTGGATCATGCTCTGCGTGTGTGTGTGTTGTGAGCCAACTCTGCCAGCTCTGTCTCTCACCCACCATGTTACTAGAAGGACAAACAAAGCACGTGTAAGTAAACTTACCGGCAGTTCAACCCTCCTTCTGTATGTTTACAACAACGCCACTGCTGCCACAGCATCTGTTTATGTTTAAGTGACAGTACATAGATTTTAAGATCTTTTAGTTAATGCACGTTTAAGTCTGCACTCAAAAACAGGAAAACTGTTTGATCCCTAAAAGAGTAGTTTCAAGAGGCAGTATTGCCCTCATATTTTTGGACCAAAATTGGCTTGATAATCCCACTTTTAATGACACACCCCCTTTTTGCTCCAGCCACACCACTACAGAATTGATTTATGACCACAAAAATAGCAACAGAACAAAAACTGCTAAAATAAGAAATTATCGCACAGTTATTAATTTGTCTTTAACACACAGCAGCTCCTTTGGAGGAAAGTGGACATAGTTTTACACTATATAGCCAAAGGTGTCTACACCTGACAATCACACCCATATGTACTTTCTGAACATCCCATTCCAGATTTATGCTGAATTCGACTCAAGGATGCAACTTCTTAGTTACTACCTCCAACTAATAAAAGCCAAAGAACCCCCCCCCACCCCACCCCCCAACGTGAAATTTCAATTCTTCAACTTGTGGTAGTCTTCTCAACTATGAGCTCCTTCCCAGTCTACAGAGTGATGCCAAATCAACATGACTGTATACTGCATCAGAAATTAAATTAGATTCCTTTGGATTAACAGACATATTCCTTTAGAATAGCTGACATATTCACTTGTAAAAATCGAACGTTTCTAAAAGATGGACAGGGAGCAATGGGAAAAAATGTTTTTTTTCCCCCACTTTGTAAGTCGAACGCTGCATTATTCTCCCCTTTTATACCCCCTGCTGTTATAATAATCTCTGCTCATCTGGGAAGGCTTTCCGCTAGATTTTTGGAATGTGGCAGTGGGGATTTGTTCATTCAGCCACAAGAGCATTAGTGAGGTCAGGCACTGAAGTTGGGTGAGGACAGTCTGTGTTCCAATTCATCCCAAAGGTCTTCAGTGGGGTTAGGTCAGGGCTCTGTGCAGGCCATTTGTGTTCATCCACTCCAACTTTAGCAAACCATTTCTTCATGGATGTCACTTTGTTCACAGGTGCATTGTCATGTTGGAACATGTTTGATCCTTTTAGATCTGGTGAAGGGAAATCTTAAGGATACAGCATATAAAGACATTCTATACAATTGTGTGCTTTCAACTTTGTGGTAACAGTTTGGGAAAGACACATAATAGGTGTAAAGTTCAGGTGTCCACAAATGTTTGGCTATATAATGTATGTATAATGTGACAGTGGCTAACAGTGGCCAACAATGCCAATTCACAGCTCCAGGGTTTGATCCTTAGCTCAGGTTACTGTCTGTGGAATATTCCCTTTGTCTGTATGGGTTTCCTCCAGGTTCTACTGTTTCCTCTCACTTTCCAAAAAGATGCAGGTAGGTGGACTGGAAATGCTAAATTGCCCCTAGGTGTGAATGTGTGTGCATGATGCCCTGTTATGGACTGGCATTCCATCCAGGGTGAATTCTCCCATCATGCACCAAGTGTTCCCAGAATAGGCTCTAGATTCACTGAGACCAGGATGAAGCAGTTACTGAAAGTGAGTGAGTTTTTCACTGTAGTTGGTAATGTTATCTAGTGTCTCAGAAGTACAACAGCACATTCTCCAGCTAACAAAACATTAGAATACACTGGTGATTTATTTAATTATAGTTCAACTTTGATCATGGCTTTTTCTTTCTTTTTGTCAAGAAAAATTAGAATAGTGCTGCTGAATTAGAATAGTATTATTCCTCAAATGTTAACAGGCTTCTCTTTAAACACTGGGATTAGTTTAGCATACAATAGTAAAGTAATTGTTAATTATGTATATTTGCAAACATTTTTATACAATTACCATTTTCTTTTGAGCATTGATTTGATGAAATGTAAAGTCCAGGTCAGTTTTAAATAATGATATTTATGCTGATTTAACATAAAAAAAAATCCAGTTTAAGGATTCGTTGTAGAAGTCTTATTAGATGGGGTGAGTCATTTCCTTAAGGGGCAGAGAGAAATGAAGTGAAGTGCTCTCTCAGCGTCTGGCAAAGTCTCCCAGCTACAAAGAGTACTCGCTTCACTGGCGGGCAGAAATCTTTGACCAATGAAGAAAGGCAAAGCAGACGATAATGTATGCTAGAGACCAGAAAGCACAGTGTGACAACCAGCTGCAGAAAGTCTAAGATTTTTGGTTTACATTCAGCACTGATTCAGAAAAAGAGAAGAATAATACATCCTGAACTTGACTGCATTTTAAGGATGTGCAGTTTGGTCATGTCAACAGCTTTGTACTCAAAACAGGGAGGTGTGGCCGATGACCTCAAATTCTTTCGTGTACAGTCTGTGTTTATTTTCTTAACAAATCTGAATCGGGGATGCATCAATACCATTACTGCTACTTGGGTATCTGTCAGATAAAGTGTTTATTTACCAATACTTATAAAAAATGCTTGATGCCAACTTATAATATTATGGGGCAGTAAATGTAGTGTACACTGCTGCATTAACAGACAGATGACACAAATATAATTGGAGACAAAAACCACCGATAAATTACATGTTAAATAACTGTTAGTGTTCAGGTACAATGTAATACTATTATATAAAATAACAGTTTAAACTAATTACCAGGTAGAGCACACCAGTGCTGAATAACAGTGTTACAGGTCACACACTTGTATGAGTTATCACTCAAAAATACACCACAAGAGAGGCCTTTTCTCCAAGTAAAATTAGAGATGAGCCAACTGACGTGAATCTGGAATGATCTGCACAGGTGTTTTGCACTCTCTGATATTAACCGACACTTCCTGGAAGCTGAGCCCCCCTCCCCCAGGCTCATGTGCTCTCGCCTCATGCAGGGATGCTCAGGCAGGCTCTCTCGCTTTCTGTCACAGTCAATGGAAAATATTTCAATTTCATTAATCTCAAATAGATATATATATATTTATACAACATTTACTTCTGGTCCACTAATTTGATTGGATATGCATTGTTCCAAGAGTGCCGATATTAAGTATAACAGCACTGGCACATGTCACTGTTTGTATCATGCTTGTCTGTGTTCACCACATAAAATTCAGATTTTTCCAATAGCTTTTTTCTTTTTTACATTGAAACCATTACTATGGGATGTTAGTCAGCCTGTGCCTTGAATGGCAACACACAACACTTTACCCAGTTGTGGCTTATTTGGCACTATATTCACTGATGGAGCAAAAATAAACAAAACATTTGTAGTATAAAAGCAATCACCCTTGCAATGGTGCTGTTGTACTGAATATAGCCGCGGCTGTGATTACTTGCGGTGTCATGCCTATGGCGGACTCACAGCCATGC
>JAQQZR010000011.1:9823477-9836053 GCA_030068235.1 Notoglanidium macrostoma | reverse complement strand
CACTTGATCGGTCGAGTGGCATTTTGAAAGCGGTGATATTTCACGTGTATTGCTCCGCTCATCCAAGTAAATCCCACTTCAAACCAGTTACTATAGTAGTTTTAGCAGCCAGGGCAAATGATATTTTTCAGGAATATACCTTTTACTTAAAATATCAAAGCTCGTCAGATGAAGATGAAAAGGAAGAAGGGATGCCAATTTTACTAGAAGCACTTTTAACAGGAATCAATATAGCAAAATAGCTAGATAGAGCAAAAATAATTGAAAGATTTAGACATATCATGTCCAAAATCTCACTTACTTGATATTAATTTCTTCTTTTTACTGTTGTATAAAAGCATTATCACACACAAGGTTGTGCACAGCTGTGATTAGCTACGACACTATTTGGATCGAAATACAGACAGCTCAAAGATGGTAGAAGAATTTGCAACTAAAAACACTCCAAAATTAATTACAATAATTAAATCGTAAGCAATCAACAAGATGTACACAACCTGAGAGATTAAAAATCTATAACGTTGTCACAAGTTACTTATTATTATAGGTAAAAAATATTGTAACAGTGTTGTGTGAGATAATGGCCAGCTGTAAATAAAATAACAGTACAAACACAAAAGCACAATGCAGTTACTACGCTATAATTACACACTAATATAACGGTGTATACAGAAATTGAGTTATTTCATATAGCCGCTTCCATTTATTGTGTATATTTTTGGCTCGTTTTTCCCCCAAAACTTCCGCTTTTCATTCATCGGCACGTGCAGCTGACAGGAAACCGGAAATATGAATACTTCGCTTTTGTTTCTCTCTCTCTCTCTCTCTCTCTCTGTCTCTCTCTCCCCCCGCATCTTTATTCACCGTCAAGTCGTTTTTTCTTTCACGTTGTGACGCGTTCCATCCGCCAGAACTACGTCAAAACAAAACACACTTGCGCGCGCGCACACAGTGCTTTCCAGTAGCTTCGCTTAGGGGCAGCGCACGTGTAGCGAGAAAAACACAAACAAACAACACCACCAGCTGCTCGGATGTTGCGATGTGCTAATAATAAAAAAGTTAATAAACGGAAATAAGAAAAGGCTCTCTCCCAAATCGGCATATAAACACAGTAAAAGAACACTGCACACTACTAAATACTGAGGATAATTAGTAGGACACATGACCTGACTTTACACTATTAACTGTCGCGTGTCCTCAGGTAACCATGGCTACGT
The DNA here is from genome assembly GCA_030068235.1 of Notoglanidium macrostoma. Taxonomy (NCBI): domain Eukaryota; kingdom Metazoa; phylum Chordata; class Actinopteri; order Siluriformes; family Auchenoglanididae; genus Notoglanidium; species Notoglanidium macrostoma. Next base: position 9,834,836 of record JAQQZR010000011.1, on the reverse strand, counting down.
CCCAAACCATATTACTATCGCTCTCAACAGCATGTCACTACAATACATTATTACAGGACTGCATGGACACTATTCAGTAGATTAGTATGCGATTTTGGACGTTGAAGGGGTTTAAAGCGAAATATACAGAGTGAAAGGGATATTTAACAGCAGTGATAGATATCTCAAATGAAGAACAAGCTAAAAGAATACACTAGATTATCCAAATACACACGAGTAATTAGACAAACAGCCTAGTGTTGACTTGACACCTAGTGTTTATCCGGGTTCAGTCAGATTTATATAACACTGCAGGCGCTAATTCAGCTTTAAAGTACTGATATTTTGGTAACTGATAAATGTAACACATTTCACTCTATTTCGAGTAGTTCATGGTAGCGTTTCTTGCGCAACAAACTGCAGGCTAACATTCCCAGCCAAACAGGAAGCTCCAAAAGCGTTAGCCAGCCAGCTAGCCCTCTAACTTAGCAACCTGGCTAGCTAGCAGCATAGCTATATCCCAAGATAACAAGACAAACATCGAGAGATAAAAACGAGTCTTAAAGCATTAAAACAGACATTTCGGACCTGTTTGCCCCTGTAGAATAAGCGCTGTCTCTCAGGGTCCACATTGAAGATCTCCTGTATTTTGAGACGCAGGGACTCGATCTTGGTGAGCCGGGACAGATCCTCCACCGTGCGGGTCTCCGTCCCGTCTATAGTGCGGACCTGAATCCACATCGCGGCTCGGTTTAGCCCCGAATAACGGTCACGTTTAACGGAAAAAAATAAATCGGTTTAATCCGGTTTCGGGGGGTCGTAGGGAAGGGAATAAGGGGGGCTCTGAGAGAAAGTGTTCACGTCTCCATACACACACACACACACACACGCACACACACACATACATACACACACTCTCTCTCTCTCTCTCTCCTCAGCTTTAGGAGGCGTTACTCACTCAAAGCAGTCACGTGGCGCCAGCGGGGGAAAAAACAAGCATGCGACGTTACAAATTCGCGCCTTTTTAAAGACGCCACGCGCATCTCTGAGGTAATTTGTAAATTAGCCTGTTGCTAACCTGCTGAGGTTTTAATGAATTTTAATGTGAAATGAAGTCTTAGGCTACAAATCCCAAATTTGCCCGAAAGCCCGAAAAATGTGTCTTCAGCCACAACGCTTTATTTTAATGTGATTTTTTTTTTATGACGTTTGTTCACAAACACGAAGGAGCAAACCTAAAGAACAAATAAATATCGAATAAATATAGATAAAAGTAAACTTTGTGTTCAAAAAAAGCATGTTGATAGAGTATGCGCCGCGTATGGGTTTTCACACGTGTTTGCTTTTATCAGTAAATGTCTTAATTTGAAGCAAAAATATATATACATTTTCATTGTTAAAAAAAAAAGATCTAAGTAAGGTGATAAAACACTGTAATGGGAGGTTTATAAACAAATATTTGGTGTAGATTGTGAGAAATACAATAGGGGTAAGTCATATGCATTTTTATGTTTGCTGTATTACTGCTGTATTACTAATGTTTTTATGTGTTTCTAGTTTACAAAACAGTTAATGATAGCAAAAAATGCTATCTCAAAATGTGCAATTTGTATGCCCATGTATTTCAGTTTGGGTTTGACAGAGAGAAATACCTATGGAAACCCCTATTTGTCAATGAAATATTGTGGTATGATGTAGGAGTAAGTTCAAGATCAAAATGTTCTCCATTGTCTACTGATACGATGATTGATGAGATCCATGTTTTTAATCTTCATTTTGATGTATTTGCTTGCATGTTTTTCAACCAAAATTAAATTTCAGCAAGAAGAGAGGAAATGCACAAAACGTGATCTCGATCCTACACAAACTTGTCTTATCCTCACCTCATACCTGGATTCTGGTTGTCGGATGCTAACATCAGCTAAAACCGCTGTGGGTATTTGTTCATAGAATGAAGCAAATCATTGTGAACAATTCATGATTGACCCAATGTGATATAAACACAGTATGAATAATGTGAGCATTGTATAATGTATCTGCTGGTGTTGAACCTTATAGTAATAAAAAAATCAGCCTTATAGAACCTTCAGCCATGCTACAGTGATAAACTTATCTGTGTGTAACTAACAAAAACTCAGAAAGGAAAAACAAGTGAATGAGGGAAGATGGAGGAAAATGGAGAGGACAAGAGTGTGAACATCCTCAGAAGATTTCCTGTTGAAGCTGTGGAAGAATTACATCGATGGTATGAGACCGAGTGGTAAGAGCGCCCTCTTGTGGAAAATCTTTCGTTTGATTAGACCTGAAGGCATGAAACAGCTGAGATTATGGGGTGCTCTGCATCTGAGATGGTTCATCCTGTACTCCAGAGAAAATAAACATAGAAAGTGGGAAGTGCCCTTGTATAAATATCACACTTAGGGGATTTACACTGGGTAGCTCAGTGACACCCCTATCACATTTAGGGGCAGTGGTAGCTCAGTGGTTAAGACATTGAACTAGTGCTCAGAAGGTCGTGAGTTCAAATCCCAGCTCTGCCAAGTTATTGCTGATGGGCCCTTGATCAAGGCCCTTAACCCTCAACTGCTCAGGTGTATAAATGAGATTTTTGTAAGTCGCTCTGGATAAGGGCATCTGCCAAATGACATAAATGTACATTGCGTATATATTTTTCAGCAGACATTCTGGTCCAAACACATGGCCTAAATCCAATTACAAAGCTTCAATAAAAGCAATGACGAAGAATATAATAACGGGAAATGATCATCAGTTTTAGTATGCTACACCTGAGATTGTAAAATATCCTGTAAACAACAAAAAAAATTCTGGTATTTTGATCTTAATGCAGCTTACAATATTTGTCAAGAATAGCCCACAATCATTTGTTATAATAGATGAATATTATTCAAAAAAGCATCAGAATTAAGATGTGATGTTGCAAAGTTAATAAATTTTAAGGCCACTCCTTTTTAAGGAGTTATAGTAAATTGTTGCCTTAACCCGAGAAAGAAATTTGGTTGTTAATAGGTTATGAGACTACCAGGGTACACGAGCTAGACCATATGATACTTACTGCACTAGTCAGAGTAAAAACATGGGTCTGGGGAAAAAAAAAAACTTTTAAAAATTATTTTAATTTACTTTAATTTACTTTATTTAATTTAATTAAACTTTGTTTTAATAGTTCACATACAATTTACATTTAGCGTCTTTTGGGTCTTACTGTAAAGCTGGGTAACACTGCATGACCCCAGAGGGAAAATTTGGGAGACCACCAGTGTTAGATATAACCTACTATAGCAGAAGTAGTCTACAAGACTCGACCAGGGGCTCAAGAACGTTCATCTCAACCCCCACAACCAAAATTAAAACTCAAGACTTCAAGTGGGTGAACATGATCAATTTTTCTTTAGCAATAAATAGCAAAACTTCAAGCATTATTTGTCAAAAACTTTCAGCTAAATGCATCTTAAGGTTTTTTTTAAATGCATCTTTGGAATTTATTATAATTTCATCTTTGCGACCCTAACATTTCCATGTTCAGGACCCACTACACACTGGATGGTGAAAAGCACACCAAAAATGTCGATTTAGTTGATTTTGATAAGGGCATGCAGACCATTAGTTGCTACTGTATACAATAAGTCACATCCACTGCATTTATTTATTTTTTTAAATCCATTTTATTTCTCACATAAGCACAACACTAAAGCTGGGAACATCAACAGAGCCAAATCATGACAGGAATGGAGAATTCAATCATTATGCAAAGTTATACGATGCACAAAAACACGAAGAGCAGGCAGTAAAACCACTTTGGCGTCGTACCAATTTTCACCCAACAGGATCGTCACTCAATTGGTAGATGCTTCAGCACTTACACCTTATGCCCTACAAAACTCACTTCCTAGTTACACTCGGCAAGGACACGCCGAGCATCAGAACTTACTTTTTCTCTGCCAACTTCCAATATTTTTCAACTCACTTTAAAGCCAATCAAAATGCAACGTTGAACAGTACCTATAATAAACTGTAAACTGAATGACCTTTTTGATGTACATTCAAAATAGACAAATTTTATAGCTGTGAGAAATGCAACATACTAATGATTTCCTCTTATACAACAGGATTATAATATAGACCAAAAAAATAAAAACAAAAAACAAAACAAAAACAAAAAAAAAGACGCTCAAGATGGAGGAATGATAAATGAAGGCGAGAAAGGAATAATGTCAGCCAGATTACATCAATAAAATCAGCTCTATTACAATAACAAAAGCAGAGATGTGAACAAGTGAAGGACAGGGGCAATGAAATGAGAAAAGATGTGACGGGTTTAAGGGTCGGGAAGGAGGAGTCTAATCTTCATCGGATGAGTCTCTATCGAAGTTGTAGGCCATGAAAAAGACGTCAGGTCGAGGAGGGACAGGGGAACGGCCCGGACTCACCACCTCAAAGCCCAGGAAACTAAACGTACGCACCAACTTAGCTACACACAGAGATAAAACAGAAGTTTTAAAAAAATGCACTTAGTTTTATTTCAATCATTAAAAAAAACATTCCAAGTTCTTTAAGATCAGATTGTAAGGCAACCAAATACACTGTATGGATTTGACCCAATCAATGCGGTATCCAGCACCTTTGAGCCATAGAGCCTGTCTGCGTCCTCAGATAGCTATTTTTAACTTATGTTAGTCATGGATGGATGGTGGTTGTCATAGCAACATTACATTTTGACATCTGTGGCTGTTGAATAGAATCAGTGAGAAATGACAATTTTCTAAGTAGCATATGCAAGCATATTTATAAACCTTCCCATTTATACATCTCAGGATGAAGCCGTGATGTTCCACCCTCCATCCATCATCAACATAAAAGGTAAAATCTTTTATGATCTTATCCCCCCCACCCCATCCCATCCCCCGACCCATTAAACCACGGCTTCATAAACACTAATGGTGACATTAAGCTGGAACATACCACGATCATCTCTCTTCTTGTAAAAGCAAACAAACACGCTGGTGACCTTTAAATGTTCTTCAGCAAACTCTAGCAGAGATGCAAAGCTGGGGAAAGGAAAAAAAATTATATATTTACTAAATTACTCACTTCATCCAATGCAATTTAGTGTTCAGTGTTAATTTCACCAATATTCATTTAGTTAATTGTCATTTTTAGCTGAATCATTTCCCCCATTTGACCTCTAGGTGACCCCTGACCTCTCCTTGCTGCCCTCTGGAAGTGGCTCGCGAGGAATCTCGATGTAAAGGGCGTCGCCACGAACAACCGCCTCCCAGCTGATCACGCGAGAGACAGTGGGCCGGCTGAGGAAGTGCAGCGTCGCCGGGCGACCACCTCCAGCAGGGCGTTCGATCACACTTAACTTCCTGTCCTGGGGGAGAGAAAAAGAGGCATTTCGTGTTAAAATGTCTAAAAGACGACATTCAAGTCTGCGTTCCAAGCAGACGTTTATTATATTACATCTCATTTTATGATGTAAAGCACTTTGGGCCATCTTAAATACAACATGGTTTGGAACAGTCTATAGATACCTTACATTATTTTTGCACAATGTAACTAAATGAAAACATATCATTAAATACAACAAAGGGCTTTTGTATTGAAAACTATAAAAGCCTTGTCAAGATGTAATTGTGTCTATGAACAGTGAAACCCTGAGGCCAGGCTAAGTGTGAAAACGTGTCGTGCATGCTCGGGCGTGTTCGCTGCGATTGTGTAACGAGTGTTCATGTGGAGGAGTTAAAATTATTCAAAGTTCACTGGAGGCGCCACCTGCTGATCTGTTAGCATTCATCTCAGTCAGCCGGTGTCTGCCGGCGTTTTTGCTCACCGTGTAGAGTGGCCGAGTTGAGGGAGAGTGATCCCGTGTGCCATTCCCTCGCCCACCTGGGATCTTCAGGGGTGGGAGAGGGGCATCAGGAACACCACAGAGGCCCGGGACCAGGAGTACTACTACAACTCAGAGACAGACTACAGAGAAAGACACCCAGAGAGAACATGAGAGAGAGGCACACCGACATGGAGAATAAGGGAGAGAGAGAGAGAGAGAGAGAGAGAGACAGACCGACAAGTAGAGAAAGGTTATTACACTTTATTCACCAAACTTATATCTTACTAAACAATAGTGTCATAAAGCAGGTTATTAATGAAGGCTGGCAGGCGTAGCTATAACTGTTCTCTTTGCTAAAAGGCCCAACTCAGTTTAAACACATTTGGGTGCAAAATATTATTTATACTCACTAACTTTCTAGCTTGGACACAAACACAGCTGGGTGCTTTAACACCAAAGCTGAATGCCAGATTAACAAGACCCAATGGCTATGCACGATTAAAATTAGGATCCAGCTTAGGGAAACAGGAAGTAAGATCATTAAACCAGGATAAACACGCCGAGATGCGCCGCACTATAACGTTCATAAAAGGTTAATGGAGTCATTATGCTTCCTCCATATTTAACTGCCCCAGACACCAAGTGCATCTCTTAGTCTGTTTAATCTGATTTTAATGGCTACAAGCTGCAAGGGTGAGAAACTGGACTGGATCAACCAGGATTGTGCATTTTTCCTTTTTCTGTTCAGAAGCTACTAGTTACGGACTCTTACAGACGTTCATTGTACTCTCATCTCCACACGGAAGAGAACAGTCGAAAGACTTAATCGGCTTGCTCTTGAAAAACTACAAACAATTCTTACATCACGTCTACGATCTCCAACAGATTAAAACAAGGCCAAAGACTGCAGGCTATAAAAGCATAAGCTATACAGTTCACCACCCCCTAAGGTCACCTCACTGGGTAACAGCTACAAACATTCATTCGAGAAGGTTCAGGAACAAATTTAGGTCTCTAAATAATATTAAAATGTTTTAATATGTACTTCAGATAAACCAAGTATGAGATGTGGTACACCTTGCAATCTAACTAGTGGTAGCAGTGTTACCATAATGACATTAGGTCCACCCTACCATTTTGGTAACGACAGCAACAGATTTTAGGTTGGAAACGCAGTGGAGCACGTGGATACGTCATTATGGAGAATTATGATGCATTACGTTGTATTTTGCAATCATGAACACGAGGCCATCAGCATAGGACACGTTTGTGTCTTGTATACAAAAACATCCATTAACTAATTACATACAGCATTAAAATACAGTCACTCTAATGCACCACAAGACTGGGGCTTTAATTCCTTTAAAGAGCCATTACTTCTACAAGTCAGTTTCCCGAGTTTGAATCAGAGGGAAATTGATGCTGTAGGTTTGGTTTCTGCACACAACTGAATCAAAAAAGCAAAAACATGAGGCCTATTGTGTAGGGCTGAAAACAACTCCGTCAAATGGTCATGTAAAAAGCTAGCCAAACCTTTACGAACACGTGCATAGAAAACTAAAATTACCAGACCATGGAGGACAAATGATTACACCGTTACATAAAAAGTTATTTAGCACGTCACATCCAGTGTTTATTTTAGATGCTGAATAGCATTGCTGCAGTTTTGACTCAGTTCAGCATTACACATCTCCCCCCCCTCCCCAAAAAAAGAGCACCACACAGGGTTGTTTATTTCACTTCCTGCAGTCGAGTCGATTTAGAGTGAGATTATCATCTAACTTCAGTTAAACTTGGAAGTGAACCGAGATCATCTCACTCAGACCAGTGTGCGATTGCCATGGTCTCACCTCCTTAAAAAGGACCACACGGTGCGGAACATCACACCGTGGTTCTATGCAAATAAGACTCAACACTGCGTATGTGAAAGCACCCGGACTCATTCTACACTGCGTCACTCTGTACGGATGTGTTAGTGTACATGAAGAAGCCCTGGTTCAGACTTAAAGGAACTAATGTTTATTGTAACACTTCAGGGCACTGATGAGATGTACTTTGTGATTAGATGGACATTTGTCAGATTGGCCTTACATTGTTGTACATTTTAATTGTAGTCAATTAAATATACATCTATAAAAAAACAGATTTTAGACTTAAACAATAAGGCTGATACTGACTAATATCAGATAACTAACAGGTACAGCCTGTGTAAGTTAATTTCCTGAGAGACACATTATAAAATCCACTGATTTTATTTATTTTTTATTATTGATAGAAAGTTTATTTTACTCATGCGGGCGTGTGTGCAGGGGTAAAGACCTAAATAGAAGTAAAACAACTTAGAATTAAAATCTAAAGGAGGGGGAAAAAAACACGACGTCGGAAGTAACAGGCCGTCAATCATATGACGTCACATCACCCTGAGGAACCTGTGACGCAACTGTCAAGAAACGAGGCCTCGACGGCTAAGCTAATTATGCTAATTTACTTTACTAGCATCATTCGGACAATAATAAATAAAATCGGACATTTGACCGAATACGCCTTCAGGACATGTTAATGTTCAATTAGTTATATTAGGATGAGTTTGGCTTAATTAAGCCTTTGGTAAGGAGATGAAGAAAATCCAGGTAGTTAGCCAACCATCGAGACTACTGCTTAAATAAACAGCGACGTTATTGCTAGCCTGCTAATCCGGCTAGCTACTTCGTCATCTTCCTGTTATTAAAATAAGTGTTGATATTTAGTGTCATATATCGTCCGTGTTAAATAATTGCTAAACGAAATTAAAAACATTACATTTTTAACGTTATGTCGCTAATCTGTGACGAGATTAATTAAACTGCGTTATCTTAGCTTCCTGGCTAGCACTTTTAAGGCTTAACAGTTAAAATTTGAGAAAACCTGCGTTATACTGAGAAATATTTTAAAAAATATATATATATAACCAGATAAAACAAAATATCCACAGGAACAAAATTTTCCATGAAAGAATATTACCATTAGTAACGCAGGCTAGTCACCCTTCCCCCACCACCGCTTCCTCCTTTTCTACTTACTTGCTAATCATGTCAGAGAGATTATTACAATTTAAAGCATCCATTTTCGTTTGACACTGAGGTTTTCCTTCTTTTTCACGGGCGAAACAATGACTGTTGAGTATCCGCTGGAGGTTGGATTTGACCATCCGGCCTCGGAGGGGTTCACGGCGGCCTGACTGTCTCTCAGCTCCGAGACTGAAGAAAACTCGAGTTGATTCGGTGTCGCTCTTTAAAAAACAAAGGCTGTGTTCTAACACGATCTACTATTTAACACGCATGCGCGAAGTCATCCATAGAACGCTGTTATGTCTACACCCTTCGTAGTGCGCGGACGTAGGGAAAAGGGAGGCGTTTGGAACGCGGCTTGTTTCCTACCAAAAAGACGCAGGGGCAGTGGAAAATTACTGAGAGCTGCAGATAAAAACAGAGGAAGCAGAGCTGACTTATTCTTACATCATCAGTTGCAGGGAAGAAAAAGTGTTAAATATTTTTAGTCTCGGCTGTTCTGAAGTGCACACTCTAAACACGGAGACACTAGTTAAGGGTTCTTGCACAGGTTTTGAATTTAAATAAAGATTTAAAAGTATAGCAATTCAGAAAACAAAACTTTGACACTGCAGCTCTGAAGCTGTTGCTTTATCATCTGTTCAACATAGATTTCCTAATACACATCACTCTTTTCTTAATAATTATGTCGTCATAATGATGAACAAAAATGGACAGAAAAGTGCGTCCCCTTTGAATTATTTAATTCTTATTTATCATTTTATTGTGTACTTCCTTAATCTCCTTTTTGTATTTATACTTTCACTTCATGTATTATTGTATCATGTGCATTCTATTTTGTCATTTAATATTTACTACTTGACTGTGCATCACTTTAAGCTACCATTTGTCTGAAAACTGCTCTATAAATAAATAAAGTTGCATGACATTTTTTCCTTTTTTTTAAAAATAGTGACCCTATACTGTTGCCTTCAATGCAGTGAGATCTCAAGGATATATATTTTGTACATTTAGTTTGTATTTTTCATCTGGGGAAAGAAATATATTGTAAACGTTAAAACTAATTTATGGTATCCTTGACCTATTTGATCATTGTTGCACCTGTAATCAGGGGTTTCAACTCCAGTTCTGTGTTTTCCCTTCTTGCATCATGTGGTTTGGGAGCAGAAATGTGTCTGATATTTTCAAAGTTGGATGGGTTTTTTTTTTATCCCAGGTTGTTTATTAAAGATTTTATCAGTTAAGTTAATTTGGAAAACAACTTTAAAGCAGATAAATGAGAAACAGAAATGTGTGTTAGTTGCCACACTATAGGTGTCTTGAGGTATGAATTTTGATGACCCCAGCCATGATTTTAGCATGTTCACAAGTTTCCTTAATGGGTTTTCCTAAGATAAAAAAAAAAAAAAGCTCCAATATAAGCTACAAATCACACACAGCAAGTCTTGGGATGTTTTAGGGTGAAGTGGTAATATTGCATAGATTGCATATTTTTAACCAAAATGTAAACTATACACACTTTCTTTCTTTTTGTTAATTTTTTTTTTGTCTCAGCTGATGTTTTTTCTCACAACGTGATGTCTTTATATGATTAAATATGATCTGAGGGTCATTAGCACCAACTTTACTGAGAACATTCATTTTATAGCGGTTCTCTGTGGTCATATAGTAATTCAGTGACAGCAATTATGTGAACAAATCAGCAGAGTAGATAAAATATCAGATACAAAGTTATCAAGTCATACCACAAGTTAAGTGTGGTATGATGGAATGGAGATACTGTTACCACACCAAAGTTCCTATAACAGCACGTCTCCAAATGATTTATTCCTTTTACAGCATAGCAATTTATCATCCCTCCATCCCAGGTGTTTTTTATGGGTCATGGGGACAAGAGGTCGGTACAGCCTGGGAAAGTCACCAATCTATCACAGGGCTAATATAGAGAAGAACAAACATTGACACTCACAGGCACTTTAGAATAGCCAGTTGACCTAATCTGCATGTCTTTGGATTGTGGGAGGAAACCCGTGCAGGCAGAGGGAGAACATGCAAACTCTGCACAGAAAGGGCCCAGCTAGCCGACAGGTTCAAACCCAGAACCTTCTCGCTGTGAGGTGACAGTGCAATCCACTGCACCACCATGCCACCCAACAATTTACAGTTAAGTTTAGAATAATGTTATGGAACACACCCAAAACAAGTTAGTTCCTTTAATTACTTACACATTGTAGCTGTAAGCAGTCATTCCCACCAGCTTTTCTTTATTTTTACTCTCATTTCACTGCACAACAAAGTTTTTGCTTCTTGAACACTGTTGGGTGTTTCTTATAGATTTTTGGGTGATGATCACAAATATCACATCAAAATTTACCCATCACGTACCATTTCAGAGAAATCTTATATCTTATATTTGTATCCAAACATTTTCGCTCCCGTAAGTGACTTATCAACAACGGTTTGTGCAGCCTGGGCATGTCCA
>JAQQZR010000011.1:9794854-9821017 GCA_030068235.1 Notoglanidium macrostoma | reverse complement strand
ACATTGAATACAAAAGAAAATCAGGAGCAAAACACTTTTAATTCTGTTGAATTTAATAGCTTATGCAAAACATAAACATGACTAAACACGTTAAAACCAAAACTATATTTGTGCATACCCAGTAGGTACCAGTCACAAAACTTTTCAGGAAGCAAGACTTTTCAAAAAATTGTTGTGCGGTGTTATGTTTATAAGACAAAAAAAATGCAGCTTGTACTGTAGGTTACCAAGAAACCATAAACACTAATCTCCTCTCTACTGAAGACTTTAAAGTTACAGCTGACTGTTACAAAGCACTGGAACTGGAGACGCCTTCCATTAATGTTAAATAAGTGTCTCCTTACAGAACATGTACATGGAACATCTGTCTTATGAGTCCCTGTGAATGAGCTGTTACTATAGACACAATAACATTAGAAAGAGTGCATTAATATAAACCTGTGATTTGCAGCTGCACTATTGTCAGAGCTGCTGTTTTAGAAAACTAATCAACAATTTCTGACCAATCAGAACCCAGAACTCAACAACCTTATAAGGTGCAGTTATATGGTATATGCGGTTTATACAATCCATGCAATCACGCTAGTTATATTTGCATTAGAAATATAGCTGTTGTTAGTTAGCACATTCCTTGGGTCATTTACTACCAGGAATTAAATCAGTGTATGATTTAAGGGAGATGTCTTTTTCTTTTGTAAGAACTTTGGGTTTGGGTACGTTTACACCTCTGGATATTAGTGAAAACAAACATGCATCATTTCTTAAGGAATTATTCTGAAGCAAAAAGTAAATATGTTAAACTGACTCACAATCATAATCAGCTTAGATAATAGATGCACTTATCAGAAATGTTTCAAACCTCAATAAACTCAGATGTTTGTTCCTTTTACTCCTATTACAAAGGACACTAATTATTAAGAACTGATTAAATACTGGCTGCTTTGCTATTAGCTCATGTTAATGTCAGAGTCTGGTAAGCTTTTTAGACAAACATCCACACTATAATCATTTCAAAATCAACAGTAAGGGCTTTGGCATGGACAGATACCACAACGTCCCTGTGAACACAGTTTAACAATGCCGTCTCCATCTGCAATTTCCCATCAGCCCCCAAAAAGTTTGCTGCAGTCACGTGACAATGCTCATATCGCCCCCTGCTGGAAGAGCTGTAGAAATAAAAACCTAAAACGATCAGTAGATGTCAGTGACACCCAAATAAACTGCCAGCCTCTCTGAAGTAAGAAATCTTCAGGCTTTAACATGTTCTTTATACAGAAATAAATATTTAATGCTGACTTAGATTACAGCGTTGCTGAATTCTGGATTGTGATTGGTCAGAAGGTGTTGATTAGTTTTCTATAACAGCAGCTTTGACAATAGTGCAGATACATATCACAGCTTTATATTAATGCAATTGTTCAAATACGCTATTGTTTCTATGGTAGGAACTTACATAGGGGTTTGTATGGCAGATACATTACACAATCTAAGGCTACTGATTTAAAAACATAATTTATGAAAGAAGAAATATAATTGCTGATGTGAAGTTTTCTGCAAGGAGATATTTATTTAACATTAATGGAAGAAGACTCCAGTGTCAATGCTTTGTAACCATCAGAGGAAAAGCTGTAACACGAGAAAGTCTTCAGGACAGAGGAGTTACATTTTGTTTCTCTGTAACATGACAAGCTGCATTTCTCGTCTTATTAACTTTGAGAGAGAGAACAAAACAGAGGCTGATGAGGGAATAGCGGATTACAGGGGTTATAACGTAAGTGATAACACTTGTTTCCATAACATTAACTATTAATAAATAAAAAGCATGTGTCCTTTTTAAATAATAAAAAAGGTAATTGTCAGCAAAGTGCTGTGGTATAAGATGAATAAAACTTGGGATGTGCTGTTATAGGAAAATAATTCAGGGTGGTAACAGTAACTCTGCTTCATCATACCGCTCTGTCACTCCGCAGCATTATACTACAACAGCAACACAGTGCGGCTTTAAATTCTTCCCCTAATCCCACTTCTCAATGACCCTAAATGTAGCCTAGCTCTTGTATACTCAAAAGATTAATCTAAAAAATAAAAAGTAAGGATATATATATATATATATATATATATATATATATATATATATATCTGCACATTTAGACATACAGGGTAAACAGACCTTGGGATTTGGTCTTGAATGTCTCTCATTAGATTTCATGTAGAATCTGGATGAATAAAAAACCATACAGTATTATATTGGATACTATCTTAATCCCCAAGATTCTTTCTCTGGATTTAACCCATCCAAGCAGTGAACACACACAAGTACACATGAAAAGTGGGCAGCCACATGCTGTAGTGCCCAGGGAGCAATTGGGGATAGGTGCGTTGCTCAAGGGCACTTCAGAGTGGATGCAGAGAGAAGGAGAAGTGCTGTTCATTCACTCCCCCCACCCAGACATTATTCCTGCCAGTCCAGGGAATCAAACACCTTTCTCTAACCTCTAGGCCACGGCTGCCCCCATATCGATGATCTACGTCTATATATTGCATTGCATCTCTTAGCACTGCCACTCTGATAACTTTATTATTCTTTTCCTCCATCAACCTTCCAAGTCAAATAGAAGATATCACTGCCTTTCTGATATCATTTCCTGGAGACCCATCACCAGCATCTGCAACCAAGAACTTTGTAAGCTTTGGAAGTTGTTCTTGATAAATGTGTTTGTTAAACCAATAAATATAAAATAAAAATTCCCTGAGTCTAAAACACACTAAAATCTACAGTAGAATATGAAATGAAATATAAAAGAACCACCAGGTGTGAAAAGATATTTACAGTTTATTGATAAACTTCCAGCAGGTTAATTACAGGCAATAATATTCAGAGCATTGTTTTTAAGTCACAGCATCACTACAGTGATCATTCTCTCAGTGAATTCTGGCATTTTTCAAAACAGGCATTTCAGTGATCAGACGATTCCTCAGCGAGCGAGACCTGCTTCCCACAGTTTCCATACACATTTAAAGATGGGTAAAATTTCAGTTCCACATTGACTCTTTCTTGTTTTATATATTTTTACATTGTTTACAGTCTGAACACAACAGCACAGTGTCTGTCTTTAGACTACAGACATCTATAAATATTGCTGATAACCCTGCAATGTTATTAAGATATAATCAGATATGGTGTGAATATCATGTTTTAAAGAAAGCCTTTCACTCTGTGTGACTCAGTACAGCAAACCTCAACTCTGACTGGTTGTTAGAGAACACTGAGCACCAATCAGTGCACCTTTTCTATTAATATATGCATTTTAAAGGTCATCAGCAAATAAAGAGTTCAGGATCTGTTAAATGTTAATAATAAAAATTGTATAACTGCATTCTCTATATTTGAGCCCTAGATAGAAAGAGTTCGCACTACTGAATCAAGCTTAACTTAGCGATTAACTAACAATTCTTACACTTTTGTAACACAATTCTAACACGAGGCAATATGAGGTAATACCAGTGCTGAAATGTATAGAAATGCATATGAAATGTCTCATCACAACAGTACTACAGAGATTTAATATAAAAACACAACTATTAGTCCTCTGTCTTTACTGTGGCATTTCTGCTGACTCGACATCTGTGGAGCTCACTCTCACACACTCACACACACACACACACACACACACACACACAAAAACAAAAACACTGTATGTTCAGCAGGACAGCAGTCTATCTGTGGCAGTGAGAATGATTTTAAGATGTGTTTAAACCCAGCTGGAGAGCTGAAACTTATGAAACAGAAAGTGCATCATCTGAAAACAATGTGTTCAAACAAGCATGTGTATGCCTTGCTGTTTCATGACTACAAGACCTGTTTAAAAACAGCAGGAATGGAGAAAGGAATGTAGACAATACTTGAATGTAATACACACATGCGTGCGCGCGCACACGCGGTTATCAGTGTGGGGGTTTGATGATGTGCATTATCTGGGCGGTGTGCAGCAAAGACGGTGGATGTGTGTTAGAGAAATACTGACAGCAGAGCCAGTCCTCAAGTTCTGTGCTCTTCTCGGTTTCCAGCGAGCGCTCAGCAAACTTCATCATGAGCAGCGCACGCTTCACATCCAGCCAGTTCAACAGTGAGTCGTGGTACTTGTCCTTCCTGTTGTCAGCAATGGCATGGTTGAAGAGATCTCGGCGTGGCCCCCACAGCAGACTCTGCAGGCCACGCTTAGCCTCTGCAATATGGATCCTCTCATCCGGGTCGGGACGAAGCAGGAGACGGGCGAGACGATCCAGTCCGGACGAGTAGATTGAAACGGAAGGGATGGCGGGAAGCTCCTCGATGCGGTAATGACGGTTTCGGAGTGATGGGATGGCCTCGAAAGGATTAGGCAGGTGCAGCATCTCATAGATCAGGATACCCGTCTGGAACTCATCAAACTTGCGGTACTGAGATGCAGACACTATTTCAGGCGCCATGCGGGTCAGCTCAGCTCGCTGCTTCTCGTCTGTCTCGCAGCGCCGCTTCGCTTTGGAGAAGTTGCTGATTAGGAGGCGAGGTAAAGGCTCGTGAGGGGTGGGGTCAGAGGTCGGAGGTCGCCTCTGGGGCACCAGGAGCATGTTTTCAAGGCAGAGGTCACGGTGAGTGACGCTGTGTGCTTTAAGGTGCTCGAGAGCGTTACAGAGCTGCAACAGGAGGAAACACACACGTCGCTCATACACCTCGGGATTAGAGCGATGGAATGACTGATACTCGCTCACAAAGTTTGCCACACTCTGATTCGGCACGTCGCGCGTGATCACCACCACACGCTCCTGTTGATCCAATGGGGTAGGGCCTGGTGATGAAGACGGAGTTAGAGTCTCTTCCTGGCTGGGGAGCATGCTCAGAGGGACGCAGGCGATGAAGTGACCGCAGTCCTGCTGCAGGTTGAAGTGGGGAGGGATCGACTGCTGCACAGACAGACCAAAGAGGTGAGATCGCCTTGCTTCCTGAGTATGGCCCTTACAGATCTGCATATAGGACGGAAGACAGACAGGTAAATGGTTATAGAGATAAATGTTTCAACAGACAAGAGGTCATTTTTTCTTTAATTTTGTCCTGCATCACTGCGATTGTTTCATTCTGTCTTTTCCTCAACCCAGTTTTCCTCTCTGTTCTTCCCATCCACCCATCCATTCATCCATCCATGTCCCTCCATCTTTCTCACCTTCACTGCGTATTGCTATTATCAACCCATTTTATTAAAGAAATAAGAGTTGTAACGATATACTCTGGTCAAGATTTGATTCACAGTACTGGCTTCATAACTTGATTCAATTCTCAGAATATTTTGAACAAAATTATGAATTAAATGAAAATGAAAAGAGTCCTTTCTTTTTTACTCCTGAATGTGTATTTTTGTCTGCAAAAAATTAATTAAATAAAAAAAAAAGTTTCTATAAATAGAGGTTTAATATTGTAAACAAAATGGCCCACATGTTCACCAGATCTTAACAAAAAATAAATAAATAAATTTTAATTTCTCTCAAAAATCTGACTGAAAAACAAAGCCTCTGACCTTTGGAAAATAATCGATTGAAACAATCAGCACTGTAGCAGGATATGAAATGCCATTTTAACAAGAGACAAAGCACTAAAATGCCCCTCTACTGTACGGTAGCCTTTTCTTGGGCACTGTAGATTGCATTGGTGCAGGGCTGATGTCATTTGAATGCTACTGAAATGCTCGTTTTAAAGCAAATAACATGGTGGGGTAACATAACCTATAATGTGTGTCGGATGTTGCAATCTGGAGCTACTGGGCTCAAAGTGCTCTCTATATATTTTAACTCTGTGGGCTGCTTGTATCGGGACCTCTGGTATTCAAACAGTGCAATTACATTAGATGCATAACTAACAGAATGCTGAATTCCATCTTGTGAATCACACATTCTCACACAAATTTTTGCATCACGATGCATCATCATACCCCTAACAGAAATGTTAGACACACACACACACACACACACACACACACACACACACACACACACACACACACACACTGACCTTGACAGCGTAGGGTGTGTGTGTGTCGGAGGAGCAGGAGGCGGGGTAGTATGCGGCGTCCCTCGTCACACATACGGCACGGCTGCAGCTCAGTTTGAACAGACTCCACTCGTGCTCATTGAAGAAGCGGTGTGTGTGTTTCTGTGTGTGTGTGAAACATTCCTCGCATTTCAGCGCTAAACGCCGAACACACTCGCTGTACAGTCCACCCAGCCGTGCGTATACACACTCCCGACTTGCCCCACTGCTCAGGAGTGTCTGCAGGGACGGCGAGGATGAATGCGAGAGCTGAGGAGATGAACAGGAAGTGACAGCATGACCTTTGACCTTCGTCTCGGTGTCGGAGGAGGTGGTGCGGCTCAGGAGCTTTTTCTCCGGTAATGGCGGGGGACAGAGACTTGGACTTCGGAACAGAGCGGGACAGGAGCGCTGAGTCGACTCCTGAACTACTAGAGAGAGAAAAAGAGAGAGAGACAGAGAGAGAGAGAGAGAGAAGGAAATGTTTATTGATATTAATGATAAAATTTTACACTTTACAGAAGGTTAAAAGGTCCCGTTTATTACAGTATTCTGATCATGTGGCTTCCAAGCAGAAGATCATTCTGTCTGTCTGTTCCACCAAAAACCAAAAGACATGATGGCTAGATTATATGAGACCTGGAGAGACAGACAGACTGCCTCCTGTGTGTGTGTGTGTGTGTGTGTGTGTGTTACTGTTTAACTAGGCAACACCTTTAACACAGTGAGAGGTGGAATGAAATCTGTGTTTTTTTCAGTGTGTGTGTGGTCTGTGTACACGTTGTGAGACAGTACTGATGATTACATGAAACAGAATTACACACACCTGAGAGAGAGCCAGACAAAAAATAAATAAATAAATAACTGGAAGGAGAAGTAAAGAGAATGAGAAAAGGACAGGGAATGAGAATAACAGAGGAATAGAAAAAGATATACAGAGTAAAAGAGACAGAGAACTGTGTGTGTGTGTGTGTGTGTAATGAGTAGTTTCATTTGGATAAATGCCTGTGGTAAATGGCAGAAACCATTATTTCCACTTATTATCCTTTCATTATCTCCCTCTATCATTCCCAACCCTCTCTAGTCCGCTGCAGTGTTAGAGAGCTAGTTCAATATCGGACCCAGGGCTGCGCACTCACCAGAATCGGACAGAGTAGGCAAGCTGTCTGAAGAGGCTGTGTTCATTTCCTTCAATGAGTGAGGGAGTGACTCCACTGATCCCCGCTGATCCAATTCCATACTGCTCACACTGAGCTTAACGCAGGAGCTTAACACACACACACACACACACACACGAACACAAACACAAAGACATTAACTACACAGCTTACCACAAACACACATAAGAGAACTCCTGAAAATGAGTAAGAATGACACATGGCACATGAGAGTAGATATTTTTAAACACATATCCATTTTTTAAATCATAATATACATCCATTTTATTGTGCTGTGTTCAGTTTCAACCTTGTCCGCACAGCAGCCTGGGTTTACTGTACTGCTCACAGGACTGCTGTGTTCGTCATTTGTTGGAACACAATGAGTCACTGCTGTCAAGTAAAATCAAAAACAAACCGTGATCTGATATTTTTAAACACATTCTCCACTTATTACTAGATTATTGTAATGTAATGATGCTAATCTAGATTAAAAACACTCCATGACGGTCCATACTTGAAACCTACTAAGCTGTCTCTCTTTTGCTGTCTATCTTTCTCTCCCTCTCTCTCATCTCTCTAGATCGCTGTCATTTTCTGTCTACCAGTATTCATGACTCTGTATTTCAGCAGCTACACTGAAGCGCAGACACACTTAACACACACAAACAACAAAAAAGGACAAACACTTAAAGTCCCAAAAATAGTGAACACAGATCAGATGTACCTGTGTGGGAAATCAAGCTAACATCAAGCTAACACACCCATACAATAGTGTCATAAAACTAGGGCAACTACATAGTGTCCTAAGCTGGGGATGAGACCTGGGCTATATGGGGTAACAAAATACACTACCACAAAAAACCCCCCAAAAAACAAATCAGCCAATGGCAAAAATCCCATTTCTTTTTAAACGTAGGGAGAGAGTGTCTAATATCTAAGCGCACTGTACTGCACTTGGTCAGTCAGAACACACTGTACTGCTCTCAGCCAATCAGGACACACTGCATCATTCTGAGCAAATCAGAACGCTGTACTGCCCACAGCCTATCAGTAAACAATGTACTGATCACAGCCAATTAAACAGTGACATCGAGTTGTCCGATAATAACAAAGCAATTTAATTAGTGTGTGAACATTCGCTTTGTATGAAGATCAGAGTGTGTATACATTACACCACACAGCAAAGAAAGTCATGTAGTGGCGACTGAACTAGCTAGGTGCTACCAGGAATCCATGGCGACCTGCAGTATATCTGAGTCAGGAACACTAGCGAGTGGTCAGGCAGAGCGAGAGGATGAATGGTTGATGGTGGAAACTCAGGGTAAGATGACACCAACAACTCAGGCTCATCAGCATCTGCTGTTTGTTGTGAAAGCACAAGACGTTTTAACTGCCAGACAAAATGATGAACACAAAACTGAGAAAGCAGCCAGGCATGTAGCGAAGCGTGTCACTGAGTGTGCTGCCGTGTTAGCGGCAACTTCAGGGGGCGGGGGATCACTGTGCTGCTGCAGAACACACACTCAAATACACATACAGGGTGTGTGTGGTGGGTGTCGCTGTGTTGCTGCAGGAAACAACACATCCACACCCAGACACACACGCACCCACTCACTCCATTCTGTTTATACAGAATAAAAATACAATAACATATTAAACCTTTAATAACAAGGAGCTCATTCAGATCTACTACAGACTCATTCAGGGTGTGTGAATGAGCGTGTGTGTTGTGGGGATCATGGATTATTTAAACAAACAAAAAGACTGTGTGTGTGTCAGTCAGGATCATCTGATCAGCTAAAAGGAAAGAGATGGAGTGAAGCAGGACTGAGCACCACATTAATGACCTTTTTCATTCTCCACACACTGCTGGGGTTTCTGCTGCTATATTACAGTTTAATAAGCGTTAAAGTTACAGTTTTACCTCTGACTGTTACAAAGAGCTGACTCTGGAGACTCCTTCCGAAAATGTTAAATAAATGTCTCCTTAGACGCCAAAAAATTCACCATATCAACCATAACACGCCTTCATCAAACACCTGTTTAACATAAGTTCATGAGCTGTTACCATGGGAACAAAGTCATAATATATTAATGCACACATATGATTTGCAGCTGCACTACTATCACAGCTGGTGTTACAGAAAAGTAATCAACACCTTCTGACCAATCAGAATCCAGAATTTAACAGCGCTGGGTCTCTAAGGATAGTATACACAATATACACAAATACGCACGCGTGTGTAACCAGAGCTCAACATCTCACACATTTCTCTCTTTTCTCTGGTCACTTAGATATGTGTCTTACTTTTACTTTCAATGTTCGGTCATTTCAAATGAGCTCAGTGCTTAAAAGTTAACCACAAATGACAAAATAAAGTATGTTCAGTATTTATTAGGCTGCATTGATCTAATTCTGTAGACTGTTTTTCTCTTTTATTCTTTCGTGCATGTTTATGAATAACAGTGTGTCATACAGAGCCAGAAACCACACTGGCAAGTCTGTTGGAGACACTGACATGATCACTGCACCATGTTAAACTGAAGGCTATAAGTGTCTGTTACATGTTAGCTACATTAGCATCAATGTCCTATACAAGCTTAACCAAGAGAAGACATCACAACTGACCCCAAGAACAGTACAATGGATAAAATATCTACTCTGAAAGTGTTCATTTATAAGGATGGTTCTTACCGGTGGTGTTTTTTGGGTGGAGGCAGAGGAGGTCTGGGCTCGCTGCTGCTGCTGTCAGTTTTCATCTCCACTTGTTTCTCAGTGGGACTGTTGTTTCTCTCATCGGTGCCAGGCGTAGAGTCACACTTGTCCTTCCACTCTCTCTCTATTTTGTTCTTTTCCTCCTCCCTTCTCTCCTCCTCGGCTCGAGGCTCTGAGCTCCACAAACTGCTCAGTACTGTGGAGAAAAGTCATTAAAGCTAATCGGTGCTGCAATGCCATCATGCTACATTTGAAATTACTGTATTATTGGCGCTACACATGCTCTCATACCCACGCATCCAATGAGCATTTTTACCTGGGCAGGAGGAGTGGGCGTCGCCCTGAGACAGTTTCAGGGGCGGAGTCACATGGAAGTTGAGTTCAGGAAGAGGAGACAAACTGGACGTGCCGAGTTTTGGGGAACGTGAGTTTCTTTTGGGAGGAACAGGCGGACTTGCGGTGGTCTCGGTCTGCTCAGACACTTCTTTGGACGCTGGGGTCGCTCCCATGACGACAGGGGAAGACGGCCAACTGAAGACAGGGCTGGAGGGGTCTTCAGGGGTCGTGGGGCTGTAACGGAGCCACTGAGTGCTAACGGCGGAATCAGGGCTGCTCAGGTAAAAGGTGCGGTTGTTCTCCTCCGTGTGCGCAGCCATGACGGTGATGGTCGTCCTTTGACCTTCCCCATCGTCGCTGACCTCGGTGCTGACGTCAGCATTTCGGCGAGGACGGCATTTCCGCTTTGAGCTCTCAGCATAGATGGGCTCTGACTGCAGCTTGGTCAGACCAGTCAGTGAGTCTGTACTGCTGCAGTGTGAAAACAAATCCGACAGACTGGCATTATTAAGGGATTCCGGGGTTGCCGCGGGTGATGAGATAACACTGAGTGTCTCTGCGGATGCGCCATTAACAGTCCCGTTTATATTTACTTTAGCTGTGTTTGTTATGACCTGCACTTCCTGTGTGTGATGATGCAAAACTGAATCACAGGAAGTGATGTAAGTGCACTTGGGAGTTTTGGCCACCTGAGGACTGAAGTTCTCTTTTAGAGCGATAGGACTGCGGCAATCCTCCTGCATGATAAGCACACAGCTCGTGGCGGGCGGGGCTTTAGGAGACATAGGAGTCCGGCTTGAATAATCCAGCTTTGTGGAAATGCCATTTTGCAGAATCACATCCTTCAGAGCTTTACTGCAGCCGTTACTGTCGATGTAGCGAGAGGATAGATCCAGAATATCCTTCAGTCCAATTGGGCTCTTGTGGGCCTTCAGAAAAATAAACAATCAAAGAAATATAACAACAAAACAAAAAAAAAAACCAACTCTCATACATGTCGAGAAAGTCTTTTACAATGTATGCAAGAACAGGATGAACAATTAATAATAAAGCACTTCTTTCAAAATATTTTTTATTTATTCGGTAAGTAAATTAATATTTATACACTAAATACGATCGTCATTCTGCAAAATATTAGAGACGTGCATTACTAAAGCAATTAATTTAGTGCACAGAATCTTGGGGCAAAATGCAGTTGTTAGCAAATACAATTAAGCATATTAAAGATGCAATGTGTAAAGTTTAAAAGTGTTTCTTAACAGACGTATCTGATGAGGAGACCTGGAGGAAAAGATCTGCTAAACGTACGTCTGCTGGTATACAGGAACTTCATTTCGAATGTATTAATCTAACACCAGTCTGACTGTATCCAATATATCCAGACAAGTCCAGTCTATACTTAAATGCCGATCACATAAGTGTGCTTTTTCATTCCTTTTGGGAATGTAATACAATTTAAGTTTTCTTTAATATAGAATTCCAGATTTAATGAAACATTGTATATACACTGTTGATATTGTTTAATAAACCATATGCCCTAAACTACAGAATATTTACTTATTAGCCAACTGGAAGATACTTTTGAGCATCAGCAAGTGTATATGTGTATTTAGTTGGTGTTTATTGGAAAATAGTGTTTTACTCTTGTTCATCCAGTAATTAAATTCTGTTTGCTGTAATACTTATATTAATAATTAAGCCGCCTGTTTTTGAATACATATTGTTCATTTCAAATCTGGATCCATTATTCAACACATATACATCGTTAACTACATTTTAGTCTGACTTGAGCGTCTGCACAGGAAGTGCGAGCGTTTTCTCTCAAATACCTGCTGTGTGTTGATGGGAAACTCCTCTGCCATCTCCGTCGTGTCCAGATTCATCATGGTGGGCTTGACGGCGATAGTGGGTTTGATGTAGGGTGAAGTTGAGGCGCTCTCATCCTCCTCTTCGTCCCCGCACAAGCTCTTCCTGCCTTTAGCGTTAGTGTGGGCACTACGTGGATGGAAGCAGTTCTTACAGGAACCTGGTTTCCACACGTGCTCTGCAAACTCACTGCACGCTGACATTTTACACAACACGCTTCTTAGCTGGGCAGGATGTGGCTCTGGGTTACAGGTGGGTGAAGCCAGTGGAGCAGACAGAAGGCTCACTGGTCATGATGCATACAAGGGTGTGACCTCTGACCCCTGAGAGGAACAAAAAAAACAGCAAAAAATTAAAACTGATTCTACGCCTAGCAATATAGGAACATAGAGGTTGTTAATTAAGCTGCTACCAAACACAACTGATGATATTAGTAAGTTAGAGCGTGTGACTTATCAGTCACCTTTTAAATCTCATGTTGCTGAAGTTACACTCGAAACAACCAAAGCAGCAGCACAAAGTCTGTTTCATTCTGAAAGATCCACTGAAGAGAGCCAACATTTTTTATTTAATCCATGTGTTGTTAAGCAGGAAAGCCCTGCTAAAACCAGCCGGAAATGATTATTGCGAAACAAGTATGATCATTTTAATTAATAATAAAATCCAAACAAATGAAACTGAAAACAGGTACAACCAAAGTTATTCTGCAGACTAATAAGATTTAATTAAGCATATACAAAAATAAAACATCATATCTTTAATGTTTAAAACGGTGTTTCGCTTTAAAACAATAAATATTACAAAAGCTCCATCATATCCCCTTTGCTTTGTTTTTCATGTTTCGAGATAAAATTTGGGGATAAAATGAATAAACAGTCCTGAATCACCTGGATGTGTATGAGCGACTACTGCATAGCTTCAGACTTGGTCCTGGTGCCTGATCTGCTGCTAATGTAGATCACGGTGTGCTTTTTAAAAATAGCTAGACGGCAATGGTAAAGGAGGACGACATGGTGTGCGACATTCTTTGAATTTCAAGGGGCTGCAAGTTAAGAATATATGAATAGAGCAAAATGTATTTCTGCACATGTTGATGCATTTTTGCCAGACTGGCCTAGAAGAGGATTTAACTCACTGACTGACCGAATCTCAGTGCTGAAATGTGCATGGGTGAGGTGTACAGCTACACTCCGAAACAGGGACTGACACCTGAGGGCCAGGCCAGAGAACGTATATTACATACAACGTTAAGTGTCTCATCAAATGTGATTACATTAATTACCGGTTTGAATTACAGAGTAAGTATCATCAATATTGATGTGGTATTCAGGTGATCCAATGAAGTTATATTATTTCATGAGGATGTTCGAGCTGACGGGAAGAAATAACTACAGAATTAAAGTACACAGTAAAATCCTCAGTGCTGAATTAACTCTTGAGTCAACTGAACTCATATGTACGATGAATACATCACTCTAGGGGCTGAATCAGCACTGGGGATTTTACTGTGTAACATGATGAAGGCACGTATAGTAGAACAGTGCAGTGGTAAATGTCGTGGCTTCACTACCCCAACAACCTCGGTTTGATTTTGGGGTGAGCGATTTTATTGAAACACTTTACAGTCACATGGAACAGATGAGCGCAACTGAATTAAGTAAAATCAATGAGGGTTTTTTTTTTTTTACTGCAATGTGAATCTATCTAGCGAGCAAGCAGTGAGTCCATACCAGGCACTCTGTGATGTACATGCATCTGATGACTACTTGCGTGATACCTTATGCAGATGATGGCGATCCGGCGAAACTAATGGTGCAGAGGTTTGCACGGTTTCCTCATAGCAAGAAGGTTCTGGGTTCAAACCTGCTGACTGACCGGGCCTTTCTGTGTGGTGTTTGCATGTTCTCCAGGTGCCCGTGTGGGTTTCCTCCTAGTGATCCAGTTTCCTCCACAGCCCAAAGACATGCAGTTTAGTTCAGCTGGCTACTCTAACTGGCCTATAGGTGTGAATGTGAGTGTGAATGGTTGTTTGTCTCTGTGTTAGCCTTGTGAGAGATTGGCGACCTGCCCAGGGTGTACCCTGCCTCATGGCTCCAGCTTCCCCACGACCCTGACGGATAAGAGGTACAGATAACGGATGGATGAATTTCTAGACTTTGTCTGGTGAAACGAGTCAAAAAGGGTCAACATTTAACTAAAAAAAAAAAAACCATTTTATTATAAAAACATTATTCATTTTCTATTTCAGTCCATGCCAAGGAAAGCACGCTTAGCCCTGTTAGCCGCTTGGTTCGGGTCTACTCAAGGTGAACCTGCTCGATGTTGTTCTTCTGCTCGGTCTCGTGTTTTGCATTCGGGAGACAAGAGTCCTCATGCCGGGGCAGGTTTTATCTCTGAAGCACCGCAATTCAGCACAACTGTCAATTCCACATCCAATAAAACACTCATGAGGAGTCTTACTGGAGAAAGCAGGAATGTTAGGAATGAGTGTTTGTGTGTGAGGGGGTTAGTGACTCACACCATGGTGAGTTTCACACCACAACGGTGAGATACAAGGTCAAACGCACACACACCCTCTCATTTCCAGTTTCTCTCATAATAAAATGTTAAACACCAACACTTACTCCTTTTTACAAGGACACACACCATGTGAGACTTCATTTAATGTAAAATTTACAATGAAATGAAATTCATTTTGTTTCATAATCATGGTATAGTGTTGTACTGGCACATCCACACAGCCCTGTGCTTTAGGAGGCTACAAAAGAGGCAAAAACTTCACCTTTGTCCTGCTTTTAGTTTCATCACAGGAAGTCAGGTTGTTAGAGGAGTTGGCAACTACACCCATTACACACACACACACACACACACACACACACACACACACACACACACACACACACACAGCAACCCGATAACCAGAGAAACTCAACCTCCTGCTTGCTGTGTGGTTTCTGTCACGTGACTCACGTTTATAGCGCTTCACGTTCAGCTTCGGGTCAATACAGCTGTTTATCCCACTGAGCTCTTGCATTCTCAATTTGGTTTGGTGTTGATTAATTCTCAATAACAGCTACTCTGACAATAGCACGGCTGCAGATCACGGGTTTATATTAATGCGCTTCTTCTACTACATTATAGCTTCTACAGGAGCAACTTATTCGCATTGACGTGTATACTGGACACTCCACATAAACTGAGAAAGAAAGAAAGAAAGCGTGTAATTATGAATGAACTATTGAGTAATTATTGTAAATATTGTTTTCTGATAGGAAGGGTTTATTTAACATTTAGGGAAGGCGTCTCCAATGTCAGCACTTAAACAGTCAGCGAGAAAAGGTTTGGGTTTTCTGACAGTGGAAAGTCTTCAGGACAGGGGAGTTTATATTTTGTCTTATTAACTTCAGAACAGAGGCTGAGGATACGGATATAACGATAATAAACGGATTAAGGGCCCGAGGGCGTTCTTTATTAAATGAACAGTTTGTAATTTTTGGCGAATTGCCATAGTGTGAGAGGAATAATTCACTTTGGAACATGCTCCTATAGGAGTTTAATTAAGATAAACTAAAATCACATTATATTTCCTTTGCACATATACGCTAAATAAATCCCGGATTGCAGTTTCAGTCCATTTATCTGGTTTTAACACATTTTTTTTTTATGCTAATGTTAAGAGCTGCTGTTTACACGGCTGGCGTTTTATACAGATTATAAAAACTGCCAGTGTTGCATTGCGTCATGTTCGACTAATCACAATACACTTACATCTGGACCATCCACCGTACGCTTACATCACTCTTAGTTCTTATTGTGCTGTGGGAGAGTACCTACCCTGAAGTACTCGCTAAAAAAGGCCCTCAAAATGGCGTTCGAAGAACTATGATCCTTCTCAGTTCCTGCAGTGCAGACACACAAAAAAGGCTCTACTTCCTCTAACAGATCTAAGAACTATGCAAAATTTCCTCTGGTCCAAAAGTGCTTTTATTCCCAGATGTACTGAATTCATAAGATGTTTTTAATAGAGACTCCAAATCAGTTCTATAAATTGCTGTGGATAACGGTGTCCGCTAAATAAGCTATTTAACCCCGTCGGGATAATCCATATACAAAAGTGCACTAATCCATGCAAATGATAAGATCTGAAGTTGAGGTTTAAATGAGTGAGTAAATTTACACACACGCTCAGGAGCAGAGCACGAACTTTTTCTGAATTTACAGGATTTTAATAACGAACAACAAATTTCTTGTGCAAGCGCTCGTACGAAGGTCAGGTCGTTGATAAATCAGGCCCATTGTTTCTGTTGAGACAAAAAAAATGTAACTAGCACAGCAGTGTTCAGTGCTGCGTAGTTTAGTTCTGGAACTTCTGAGAACCGTTGATAGCCATCATGTACGATAAAGTGGGAAACATGCTCGGAGCAGCAGCAGAAGAGGTAGTGATATAACAAGCTTACTGCAGCTGTGGATTAAAGAGTTTTCAGCACAGTCGCGGCCCTGTGCTCAGAAATAGGGCTGCTGTAGCGTGATTCAGGGCGAGTCCAGAGGGAGGGGGTGTGAAATTTTTGGGGACACGCAGTCAGACACAAAAGGGATAAGAACCACTGGAGTCGGAAATGTGATCGGGTGAAAAAAAAAAAAAAAAAGAGACCATGAGAGACAAAAACGCATCTGTATTTATACCGTCCCACCAGTTACATGTCTCGCTCTCTAATGATGCTGACGCATGATGATATCGCTGTAACATTTATAAATATATTTATATATCACAAGATCAATATCATATCACTATATAATCCAGCACACATCAGTCTGCAGATTAAAAAGATATCACACACATGAAGCAGCAACACTTTTGCTGGGTTTCCATGCAGACTTTTTTGTCATTCTTATCAAAATCATTCCGACTGAAGAATTCGGCTCAACTGTTTACATTGGATGTGATCGAATACAGTCTGGTGTTTACATGCACCGATGCATTTAATTGGAACAGCTGTGTGTGTATATCACGCATCACGCGTTCAGAATCAAGTGAAATTGTTTAGATAGTACTAGAACTTTTAGAATTTTTCTTTTGATTGGATTACGGCAACGTTTAAACAACCCCTCTGCATCCAACTGAAATTTCAATCGGCTTGGGTGTTTTTATTTTGAGTGAGGAGTCCATATGACGCCTTTTCATTCGTTTTGGGCTATTAAAACTGATTATAACTGGAATATCATGCTCCATGTAAACCCAGCCATTGGCAACCTGTTGGAAATTCAAATCAGATCTGCCTACTATCAACTAATGATTAGCAATCTGAACTGAGAAAGAGCAGCAACGGATTTGGTGTCCAATATAACAAGAAAAAAAACTTTCACGGCTTTTTGATTCAAACCGGTTGTATTTTAGCTTCAGTGAACTCAATATTATGTTTTTATTTTACCAGTCCTTCCAGTTTAAAAATTGTAATGTGCACCAAGGAATTTTTCGCCCCGATTATAAACAGTTTATATTTCAGCCACATTATCTATTCCAGGCTAAAAGCCCACATTTGAAGGTGTTCCCAAATCGAATATTCTGATACGCATCATGCAGAGTGAAAATATCTTCCTGTATTTATGATACTGAATTATTGCATGTTGTGTCAAAGCGTGTCCTATTCTTAAGGAAATCTGTCCCTGAGGGCTGAGGCTGTGTTTGTTCAGGAGACAGAGAGGAATGCAGCTGAACATCCTGACGTTAAGACTCCAGGCCTACAGGTCTGATATGTCAATAACCGACAAGACGAGACAAAGTTGCAGCCTAAGTTACAGCGTCAGAGTGGGTTTCACTTAACGACTCACCAAGGCTGAGTGTGTGTGTGTACATAGTAACAGCCAGGAACTACGTGTAATCACCTGTCATTTTAGTCAACACTCATTAGTTAATTCACTGAACACACTTCTGCGCTTAACTTCTACAATACAGTGATGATGTTCAGATCTATTCTGGAGTCATCTGCACATCAGCATCCTACAGAGCTGCACCTCAAACACAGCATATTCAAACCATTACAGATCTGTTTCCAAAACAAAAAACGGAATTTATTTTCATATATAGCACTTATTCCAATATGTTTTCAGTTACTTATAGCCTATAATGTGTATACAGCTGTATTCATAGTTAAGCGAGTGTAGTCAGAGTTTAATACTGTAATTGCGCATGTCGTTACTCAGACCTCAGGCGTAACTATGGACTTAAGTGCTATTTAGAAATGACACAAGCGTTACGTATAAGGGGTGGAGCTGAGCCTCAATTCTGACCTTGAACTCCTTGAACTGTCTGTGGCCACAATATGTCATGCAGACGTCCATGTTTTGAGATGTAATTATGCTCAAAATGCTATGAAATGCCATTCAAGAGCAACATTAAATACACAAATATGATGCAATTACTTAATTAATTGTAGCTGCTTTAAAGTCCATGAAAAGGAGGACATGCGAGGAGACACCTCTTAAACAGAGACATTGTTTAATTCAATGACTAATTGTTCACTGATAAAATTAGGAAGGGCGCTGTAAGCATAGCAGATCAGAGCTCGGTCGGCTTATCCTTCGAACCATGGGCGTGTTTTTATTACAGGTGAGGGCACTGACTTTCCAAAACAACTGGGTTATTTGATTAATTCCACAAACCAACTAACAAAATAAAAGCGCACTAAAAAGCCTATATAAAATGCATACATAAATGCACAAAGAACACATTTAACATATAAATAAATAAATAAATAAAATGCAACCTAATTGAATGTTCTGTATCAAGTGCTACTGAATAATGAGGTTAGAAGGAATATTTTTCAATGAAAGCAAATTTGTAGTGATTTAATGTGATCATTACACCTAGGACTATTCATGCAGCAGTATATTGGCAATATATTACATTCCTATTAGATTTATTTCGGTGGTTAGGCTACTGTATTAATATTTTATTATTCAGTTGTAAATTGTCTCTTGCTTTTATATGCAAACGCGATGTCATTTTGCAGTCCATATTTTCTATCCCTTTTTTTTGGGTGGGGTGGGGGGATGGACACTGCAGACAAGCCTCGTCTCAGATGCGTCTACTCAGTGAAAGTCTGGCAATCCTGGAAACATGAACTATACAAAGGGGATTTTAATAGTAGCCCCGAAGACCGACTTAGCACGTTAAGGTGATGTTAATATCCTAATTAATTGCTTTATTTTATTTAATACTTAACTGCTATGTAGCAGTTCAATATTTAGCTATCTCCTTGACATCTGTGTAACACTGACCAAATTCTGGCAATAACAATCCATATTTTGGCCATCATTAGCTGACTAGCTAGCTGTTTCTTTTAAACCAATGTACTAAAATGCATCAAGGAATAGCTCTTGGAGTCATTTTGTTGCCAGAAACAAAAAACTAACATTACCAAAACAAATTTTGACCATTGTTTTTTTTTTTTTTTTTTTAAAAAGCTAAATTGAGAATGTGGTCCAAAAAAACCCAACCAACCAACCAAACAAACAAACAAACAAAAAAACCCAACTGGATTATTAGTGTAAGAACCAAATATGTCAAATGTGTCGTTGCTAACCCTCGTGCTAATTAGAGAATTTCTCAAAAAAGTGTTCCTAGGATTCATGTACAGCTCCAGTTTCATACCAATGGGAAAAGGGGAAGGGGAAAAAAGATGTCACCATTACACATTTCTACATCATTTCCTTTGTAGACAATAACCAGCATGGTTCCTGCAGGAACAGGAACTCGTACAGGAACAGGAGTTCTGCTTCAGAAGGCAGTTCCTCTGAAAGTTTCATAATGACAACGCTAACACATTCACCTGATAACTGCACTTACTTGAAGTAAACTTTCCAACTTCCTTCCTTTGCAGTGCACTATACTGACAAAAGGGGAACCATTTAGCATTCAGCTCCTTACTCCCTACACAGGCTGTGTACAAACGCTGTCACTGGTAAAATAATGGCTCCTACACCCCATATAGTGCAGTATACATAGGAAAAAGAGTAAAAGCGCTTGTCTAGTATGGAGCTATGCAAGATTTAGGTTCCTCCTTGACCACACGGACGGTTATGATATTATCAAAAGGGGGGACTTTAACGTGTGTAGTGCACGTATAATATAACTGATACTTGGGATTAGGTATTCGCTATACAAGAATACTACATAGGGTGTTCACGCGACATTCAGCTTCCTGAAAAGTATATTACATGTGGTGTGAGATAATGGCTCTTAAACCGTACATAGTGCTCTAGATGTCATTTGAGTTTCCTACATTAGTGCACATGTTCAGCAGGGAGCCATGCGATTTTCAGCTTCCTACTCCACCTCGAGTAAGTTTACTGAGTAGGGTATGAGAATGAAATCACCCCTACACCCTGTTTAACCCATTTCTAAATGAATTTCGTTATAAACTTTAATCAATTTAAAAAGTCAAACAGAAAAACATATATTTTCACAGAGCACTTCATAACTCAAAAGAATGTTAATAGAACGTGGTTTGACCTAAAATTTCCAGAATATGGTTCAGGGGGAAAAATACCCCAAAGGACTACATCCGGTTTGAAAAAACAAACAAACAAATAACACGGCAAACCGCGTGACAGGTTTGAGGGGTGTTATTTTAATGGTAGACATTAAACTGGTAGGCTTTACCTCAGTTAAATAGCGCGCGGGGTCTCTCCACACCGCTCACAGCCTCCACCGGATTTCCGTTACAATTTAAATCCTTAACGGTAATTTTTTCCGTTACGATTTAAATCCTTAACGGTTTTCTGTTTCGTGTTTTAAAATCCTCACGCGACAGGTTGCATCGGGAGAGAAAATGTGAAGCACGCGAGCTCGCTTTGATGTGTTACAGCCTCCGCAGGATCAGTGAGGCTGTAGAGACTGCGAGTGAGGGGCGGGGCCAAGAGGGAAGGGGTGTGGCTAACAAATCCGCAGGAGGGACACATTGCCAGATTGGAGCTGCTGGCACACACACAGACAGACAGACACAGACACACACACACACACACACACACACACGCACACACGCACATATATTCATATGTATTTTTTATAAACTGTCATTCTATAAACCACAGGTGAAGTCAATAACATTGATTATGATGTTAGGCAACAAGTGAACAATCAGTTCTTGAAGTTAATGTGTTGGAAGCAGGAAAAATGGGCAAGTGAAAGGGTCTGAATGACTTTGACAAGGGCCAAATTGTAATGGTTAGATGGCTGGGTCAGGGCATCTACAGAACAGCAGGTCTTGTAGGGTGTTCCCGGTATGTAGTGGATAGTACTTACCAAAAGTGGTTTAAGGAAGGGAGTCGGGTACAGGTTCATGTGTAATGCTGGCTATGATAGAAAAGTGTCAGAACCAACACTGCATCGCAGCTTGTTGTGTATGTGGCTGCATAGCTGCAGACCGGTCAGAGTGTCCATGCTGACCCCGTCCCCTGCGGAAGGCGCCTACATTGGGGAAGTGAGCATCAGATCTGGACCATTAATCAATGGAAGAAGGTGGTCTGGTATGAGGAATGAGGTTTTCTTTTATATCATGTGGATGGCTGGCTGTATGTGCGTCCGTTGCCTGGAAAAGAAATGGCACCAGGATGTACTATGGGAACAAGACAAGTTGGCGGAGACAGTGTGATGCTCTGGGCAATGTTCTGCTGGGAAACTTGGTTCCTGGCATTCATATGAATGTTATTGGACATGTAGCACCTACCTAAACATTGCCACAGATCAAGTTCACCTTTTTGTGGCAGCAGTATTCCCTAATGGCAGTGGCTTCTTTCGACAAGGATAATGCAGTCTGCAACACTGCAAAAATTGCTCAGGAATGGTTTGAGGAACATGACAAAGATCAAGTGATCAAGGTGTTTTCAAATTCACCATATCTCAATCTGATCAAGCATCTGTGGGATGTATTGGACTGACAAATCCGATCCATGGCTCCACCTCGCAACTTACAGGACTTAAAGGATCTGCTGCTAACATCTTGGTGCCAGATTCCACCACACACCTTCAGAGGTCTTGTGGAGTCCATGCCTTAACAGGACAGAGCTGATTTGGTGGAACATGGGGGACCTACACAATATTAGGCAGGTGGTTTAAATGTTATGGCTGATCAGTATACTCACTATCTACTTTTACTAGGAACAACAACACCTGTTCACCTGTACACACATGCAATTTTTTAATCAGCCACTCATGTGGCAGAAACACAGTGCGAAAATCATGCAGATGCAGGTCAAGGGATTCAGGTAATGTTCACATCAAGCATCAGAATGAAGAAAAAAGTGTGATTTCTGTTACTTTGATCATGGGATAGATATTGGTGCCAGAAGGGCTGGTTTAAATATTTCATAAACTGCTGAACTCCTGGGAATTTCATACACAACAGTCTCTACAGTTTACACTCAGAATGGTGCGGAAAACAAAAACACTGAGTGTCACAGTTTTGGCGTAAGAAACACCTTGTTGATAATAAAGGTCAGAGCCGCCAGGAAGGATATAAAAACCCATATAATCACTCTTTACAACTGTGGTGAGCAGAAAAGCATCTCAGCATACACAAAGCATCATACCTTGAGGTGGAGAAGCTACAACAGCAGAAGACCACACCAGGTTTCACTCCCGTCAGCTAAGAGTAGGAATCTGAGGTTATCACGGGCACAGACTCACCCAAACTGGAGTGTTGAATATTGGAGAAAAATCACCTGGCTTTTTCCCAGTGTTTAACTGTCTAGCCTTCAAGTGGGAAGAAACCTTTTATTTAAAAATAGGGCCAAAGCACTTGCTTTTGCTTACTGAGGTTAAGGTTAAGGTTAGATTTATATTATAGCATAGCAATAATTTGCTGCATTAATCATTATGACAGTGGAAGGTCTTCACCCTGGTGATGCAGAGGGTAGCACAGCTGCCTCACAGCTCCAGGATTGGTCTAGCTATGCTAAATTGCCCCTAGGTGTAAATGACTGTGCTAATATGTGTGTCAATGTGTGTGTTTACGGTGTCCCGTGATAGACTAGTGTCTCTCGCATTGTGCCCAGTGTTTCTGGAATAAGCTCACAATCCACCGTGACCCTGACCAGGATAAAGCAGTTACTGATGATGAGTGAAAGGTAAGAAGATCATGTGTGTGTTTGTTTATGATGGTTTGACATGTGCTTGACGGTGTATGTTTGACTTATTCAGAATCTTCAACAGAACCATGTGTAATAGAAAAACATGTCCACTCAGATTAGCAGAAATTCATTTTTGGAAACGTATGAAACATTCGTATGGAAAGTACCAGGAGGTCATGCAAAGGCAGGCGTGAAAAAGGAAAATAAAGAACATGCTTCAGCCTGTCTGATGCCACCGATAAAGGCTTCAGGAGACACAGAGACGTGGGAAAGTCAGTGAGAAAGCATGCACTGCTCCTCCTCTTCATTTCACTCTGTGTTTTTGACTGGGCATGTCCCTTCATTCAGAAAAAAATAAAAAAAACACATAACATACTGAATGACAGTATACATGTCTGACTGATGGTTGGATTCAAAATCTTTTTAATCGGTTCTGGGAAAATGAATCACTTGAAGTGTTTAGTAACAATTTTTAACATGATTCTTTTCATGCTCAGGTCAGTGTTTCATTAATAACTTATTATAGGAGGTTTTAATGGCCTAAAATTTATTGAAATGTCTGAGAAAGAGCTCTAAACTATTAGCCTAATTGAAAATACTTTGACCTTTTAAAATACATGAAATATACAAATTTGGAAATCCCCATGTCCTCTTGCCATTGCTAATTACCTATTATTAATAACATTAGCTAGCTTAGGCTTTAGTAAACTAGTTCACATTAAACAGTATTAGAGTCTCAAGTCTCATTTTCTCATTGATTTATTTCAATTCTAAATGTAGGTTGTTGTTACAGAGATGATGTTGAGGTCATTTAGAAATTTGACTGTCAAAGAGAAGAGTCTTGAAATTTCCTAACTTAAAACTGACTGCTTCCATTTCTTCCATTACATATTTCCATATGTGAAATGTATGACTGCCAAATGTAAAAACATTTACGTGTTTATCCTGCTGGGGCGACATGATAAAACTCCTCACACGAATGAATCTGGTTCCTTTGTTCACTCACTTTTCTTTCATGAGCTTAAAACCTGCTTTTTCTCATCAGCACATTCTTTGTTAGATATTCTTTTGACATGGCACTCTGACCTTTGACCTTTGGAGTTAATAATTCAGTAAGTCTACCTTTCCTTTTCTTTGCTCTCAGAGTGAGGGATGAGTGTGCAGAGTCACGTGTTTAAGAAAAAAAAGATAAAAGTAGGAAGAAGTCAGGAATTCAAAAATGTTAACATATAGATAGATAGATAGATAGATAGATAGATAGATGTGTCAATGTGTTTTGAAATTTTTTTGAAGTAATTGTACTGCAATGATGTTGGCATGATCTCTTAGCTCATGTCATACCCATCTAATACACTCATCTCAACCTGATACAGAACTGTTCTTAGGATGAGTGAGGAGATTAGAGCAAGGGGAAGTGGATGAGAGGAAGTGATCAAGGGGAAGTGGACTTAGGGGACGTGTTTGAATTGGGAATGTGAGACATGAGTGTTGTCACAGATGAAAATCAGTAGTAAGAGTTGCTGCTTCAGTCCACGTGTAATGCTATAAATGGTTAAAATGATCCTGATGGGTGGCTCTTGTTGGAAAACTCCAACCAATGAGTGATGATGGGAAAAGGAAATAGTGTGTAGGAAAACACTCAGCGTAAAACCATATTTACTACTAATGAGCTGTTACTATAGAGGAAATGAAGTATTAAATTAAAAGAAAAAATCTCTCCAAATTTATTTTGTATATATTTTCTACATATCTGGTCATAGTGGTGTCCATAATACTAGCGACATGGACCCACATCCCATAAACACTGATTTTGATTTTACTGGCACATTAAAAATCATTTTACACTCTATATTCTAACTATGACTCTTTTGTGAATGATTATATTATAAACAGATGTGTGACTATAACACATCTGTGGCTTGAGTGCTCTGAGGAATGCGGCAAACAGGAACTTCAAGGTCTTCATTTTTTTTCTAAAAGGATCCAGTTTCAAAAGTGATGATCAATTAAAGGAAATGTTAAAGACAGCGGTCGAAAAAAATACATACCAGTGCTTCCTTTTTGACATGTTTGTGTACCATTAAGTCATTCTGCATTCTGCAGTGAAAAGACACTAAACTGTGAATGTTTAAAATAAACTGCATATAGCTTTAATAGAGCTGATAGAAATAAAACAAAACAAACCATTCAATCATTCACAATATTTACAACTCTCCAAATATTAATGAATTGTGTGGTTTGTTAGTGTTTGATTAAGTCACTCACTCATATTTTGGAGATGTTGGATTCTGGCTCTATTCAGGCTGATTAACACCATGGTCTGTCTCTATTCGTTTCTCTCATGCATGTAATTGAAGCATAAACCACACAGAAATCCTGTAAAGTCACACAAGTGACAAGCTGTGAACTTCCATTAACAGATATTATTATCTACATATTCTATTTTATTCCCTTACAGAAAAGTCATACTCTCAAAAATCATATTCTTACGTGAAAATTATATGACCGTGAACATGCACATGTGACTTTACATAAATACACGTGACATTGTGCGAGTAGCATGATGAAACTATAGAACTCTAATAAGAACACTTTGCACAAACACTAGCATTTGAGACACAGCCAGAATAATTGCACACAACTTCTCCTAACTTATTTAACAGTATTTTTATATGTACTGCATTCCATATGTGTGCTCCTCCTCCCTAAACACACACGTGTGTCACCAAAAGGTAGAGATTAGAGTTCAAAGTCCTGCTGTGTTTGTGCAAGATGATGGACAAAACATGTTCTGAAATTCCTCATTCTCTCTCTCTGTCTCCCCACACACACACACACACACACACACACACACACACACACACACACACACACACACACACACACACACACAC
>JAQQZR010000011.1:9769691-9794754 GCA_030068235.1 Notoglanidium macrostoma | reverse complement strand
CCCTGTTTCAGCAGCCTGTCTCTCTTAGCAAATATGCATTCTGAATATATATACGCATGTGTGTGTGTGTGTGTGTGAGAGAGAGAGCGAGAGAGAGAGAGAGAGAGAAAGAAAAAGGGTATGGGTATGCTTTGAGGGACACTAGGGAAAAAAATCTGTTTAAATGTCTTTCTTTAAATGTCTTTCGACACACACACACACACACACACACACAGCATAATCTAAAATAGCTATGCATCAATAAATGAAAATTCTCACTGAAAAACCTTACATAGGTTATACTGTATACTTCACTTGTATACTTTAGAAACTTTAAGACAGGAGATGTAATATTTTTTGCTATATATTTTATAAATATATAGATAGATAGATAGATAATATTTAGATATTATTTGAACATCCCTGGAGTATGTGATCTCATGCCTCTCACTCTGTATTCAGCACATTTTCCAAGACATATGTGAGAAAGAGGAAGTGTGAATAAAAAATTGTCTAAAAATAATACTCATTTACCGGATCTTGATGATGAATCTTGGCTGAGAGCCTTAACACACACACACACACGCGCACACGCGCGCACACACACACACACACACACACACACACACACACACACACACACACACACACACACACGCGCGTACACGCACGCACGCACGCACACACACACACACACACACATACACACACAGTTCCTGGAAGAATTAAATAGATAATATTTCAACTTGACACATATTATGTTCATCTTGGTAGTCCATGCTGGTGGTGTGGATGTTCAGCTGAGTGTTTGAAGGTTTTGAAAGGTTTTTGTCTCAGTGAGGTGTAGGATAAAGTAATTGCTCCTCTTCTTAGTTTTAGAGTATGACAGAAAGTGTGTTAAAGCCATTAGCAGTTCAATAACACTCCTGACACACTCCATAATCTCTAACAGCAAAGCCAGATGGTGTGTGTGTGGAATCAACAGATGACACGTTTTAAATAAATACAAATACAGATACAAATAGGAAGTGCATTATTCATTGTTTTTCTTGTCTGTTGTCAGTGACTACTCCAGCAGCCTGACCTAAACTCTTCACTCCAAAAAAACTACCATATTTCTTTGCAAACTGAACTGAAATTCACCTATATCCTTCATATAGCTCACACAGACCACAAGCTATGCACAGGATAGCAAATAAAATTAAAATATTACCTGCAAATCGTATGTGGGTATTATAATGAAATGACAGACAGTGATGGGATTGAATAGTGCTCCTCACTTCAGTCGAGATCAAAAGGGGCTGTATCGGGCAAACTGCCCCTGCTTACATAACTCTCACTTCACTTTCTGAATAGCTGACACTTTCTGAGTTAAGGGTTAAGTCTGCACTTACATCTGAAGTCTGAAAAACAATGGGCCTCATTTTTCAAGTTGGATAAGAACAAATTTATTCGTAAATTTAAACAAGAAATACAGTGTTCATGAAAATAACAAAATAAAAAAACATTCAAAAGTGAGCAAACATAAATTCAAAAATTAAGACTGATAAGACCAGTCATTCAATTAAGAATCTGCAGCAGTGTTTAACTAAATACTAAAGATAAATTTTAAAATAAATACTAAAAATAAATTTGAAATGTTTGAATTAAAAATAAAGCTTAATCCTGGAGCTCCTCAGTGTGAGCATGCATAACTCCTCAAAGTAGACAAGATCTTCAAGACCAAATGGAGGGGGAAAGTAGGAAATGTTTGACTGAAGAGGGAATTATGGGAAAATCCTTCACTGATCCGGTCGCTGATTGTTTCTCACAGAAGAATCACAAGTGCCACTGCCTTGGCCCACTTCCTGTTTCCTGTTTCCTGTGAGCATCATGACACTGTGACCTAAAGCAACACACAGACACTGAGTCAGTTGCAGGTGCTGTCATTGACAAGCACCAACAATTAACACTATCAGGTCACAGAACAATGCGAAATCACTTCCTGGCATCCGTCTGTCACTTCCTGTTAAAGAACTGTTCTCTAAAGACAGGGTTTCCGTAAGATAACACTTCTCAAGGATGAGGAACAAAAAAAAAGATAGATAAAGCGGTGTGCTGTGGAAAGACCAAATGAGAGAGAGAGAAAGAGAGAGAGAGAGAGAGAGAGAGAGAAATCATTAATGACACTTAAGACTTAGATAAGTAGATATCATGTATAATATTCAGTAGAGAGATATTATCTGTATCCGCAGGAAGCCAAGCTGATAACGTGACTCAACAGAAGAACAACTCACGTGCTCTCTGTTCGGTTTCCTGTTTTTTTTTTGTGAAGTTCTTCATTTAGATTTAGATGTTCAGCTTGAAAAACCCGATACAGCAATCTACATTCAATCAACCAGGATCAATATTTCTACTCTTATTACATACACGAAAAACACATGATGCATTTCATTGCCGAGTACCAGTGCTTATTTTGCTGAGGAGACAATAAATACTGCCGGCTAGCAAAAAGGAATTCAATCAAAAAGGTGTTTGTCTACCAATAAATGTTGAATTTTCATGAGTGGAAATAGCTTCTAATAGCTCAGAAAGGAGTAAAGTCAGGACTTCTAACTGAAGTAAGAATAAAAATAACAGATTTGGGTCAATTTAAGATCACAGCTGAGCAGATATTATGTGGATGGTGAAGCAGTAACTGTAACACAGAGCACTGGACAGTTTTAATTAACCACAAAAAGTATTATTTAAAAATCATCCAGCATCTTTGAATTAACTGAAAGCGCAACATCATTGTCAAGTGCACATAAAATGTGATTCCAAAATGCAGTAAAAACACAACAGTTAACCTTCCTGAATCTTTTGTTGTACTAACCTGGTGGCATTTGGGGTTTCTGAAGTCACACACTCTTACAAAGCATCTAGAAACCTCTTGCTGTCCCTCTAGATACCCTACAACATAGTGTTTCTCTGTAAGACAGTGCTCCAAGTAGAACATTTTTAAGAGTCTAAGAACCCTTTAACCAGCCCTGAAATAATAACTGATGTTTAAAAGTTTTTGTACCTGTCCCTTATGCTATGTCCACACTAACATATTTTAGTTTTGCCATGTTTATGCCTGTCGTCCACACTACCCTGGAGTTTTTGAGCCCCTAAAATGGAGATTTTTTGGAAACGTTGCAGACCCTGTTTCAGTTCGAAAACTCTTAGTGTGGACAAGGGAAAATGGTTGGACATCTCATCATTTTGAACATCCCACTCAGGATTTAGTCCCCCTTTGCTGTTATAATAACCTATACTCTTCTGAGAAGGCTTTGCGCTAGAATTTGGAGCGTGGCTGTGGGGATTTGTGCTCACTCAGCCATAAGAGCATTAGTGAAGTCAGTCACTGATGTTGGGTGAGGAGGTCTGGTGCATAGTCAGCATTCCAGTTCAAAGGTGTCCAGTGGGGATGAGGTCAGGACTGTGTGCAGGCGACTTGAGTTCTTCTTCACCAATGTTGTCAAACCACGTCTTCATGGACCCTGCACCGTGCACAGGGACGTTGTCATGATGGAGCAGGTTTTGGCTCCTTAGTTCAAGTGAAGGGAAATCGTAATGCTACAGCATACAAAGACATCCTATATAATTTGTGACTCCAGTTTGGGGAAAACCCAAATATGGATGTGATAATCAGGCACATACTTTTGCCCATATAGTATATCTGAAGAGAAAAAAAAAACAAAATATATTCTCCTTTTAATTTAGTAGTTCTTCTATGGCACTTGAAGAGTATCATTAATAGCAAATGCAAGGCCAGCTGGAAGAAAGGGGATTCGTTGAAAGTGATCAATCATAGCCATCATAGCCGTGGGAACATACTT
Organism: Notoglanidium macrostoma; assembly: GCA_030068235.1. NCBI lineage: Eukaryota > Metazoa > Chordata > Actinopteri > Siluriformes > Auchenoglanididae > Notoglanidium > Notoglanidium macrostoma. The sequence continues at coordinate 9,790,933 of JAQQZR010000011.1, read as the reverse complement.
CTTATTCCTGCCCCCAAAGTATCAAAATTCAACTTGAAGCATGAGCGAGCAACAGCAAAGTGTGAGCATGTGTCACTGCTGAGTGCACACAGAACAGAATGCACTCGTGTGTGAAAATGCATGGAAACTTCTCTGCTCAATTCAATGAGCTCCTGAATAGCTTTGTGTGCTCACAAAGCACAACAGCTCACAACATCTGTTCCTCACCACACTCGCTAATACTGTTCTGCATCCTGAAGTCAGCTGCCTTCACATAACAGGAATGATTAATGACTAAACCTCATCATTTCGGTGGTTATAAAAATGTGTGATGATTCATAACTAGACTTGTAACTCATAACTACCAACCTACCAAAATATGTCAAAGTGCGGAATCCAATCACAGCTAAGAAGCCATTTCAGTGAGACTATAACCATTGCTGTGTTACTAAATCTATAACGTCGACCTCCGACTAGCAAAAATGACCCCCTCAGCTTGATATTCCTACTTTAATCTTGAAAGCTCTACTTAACCTAGAGTTCCATAAGTGACAAATCAACATGGCTGCTTACAGTTTTAACAGTGAACAAAATAGCACTTCTTTACCATTATAAAGGAGTTCTGCTATACATACTAGTATTTGCTTTAGATTGACCAACATACAGACATATTAGCTGGCTATATCTATAACATTGACTCAAGATGCTGTTTTGAGGAGGTAAATACTGTATATATCATTCATCAAAGCTAGCTTGCTAGGTTTTGCTAACGAAACATACATGGAGACTCGAACACACAGTCATTCCGACTTCCGGCTTCAGAGGTAGGTTAAATACGGCATACACAAAGATCCATATGAAGAACCTTTGCGTGTAGAGCTTCAGGTTACAGTGACTGCAAGCAGTACATTTAAACTGTAGCGCATTTTAAATGTCTAATATCTCATCAGTGGTGGTCCTGTGGGAACCTGATCAAATGAATAATTTGTGAAGATTGGAACAAGCCAGCCTGATGTAGTTGGATTTCATTAGATTTTATTAATAAAAGTGAAATTATAAAAACATGAACAAACAATAACAACTCCTGAAACCTTAATCTCAATGTTTCCTATGGTGAATGGGGTAGATGCAATGTAGAGCAGTAATTCTGTAGTAATTCAACACCTTTAAACCTTTTAAGTGAACTAAATAGTTCATGTAAATGCTAAAATGGCAATGGTGTGTTGTCCGTACAAGATTTCTACTGTTGCTATGGTGATGATATGCATCAACACTGCATCACACAAGAGTCAAACAAAAAGCCTCTGTTATCATACAAAAACATGGGATCTGTTAAAAATGGCTGACATAAATACAGCTGCAGGTGGAGGAGCATTAAATATACATCAATAATGTCATCCTATACACATAATCTTATAATTATAGCGTAACAGTTGTATAATATAGTAGTATGACACAAAGACTATAAAAAAGTAACAAATAAATCAGTTTCACTGCAAGAAAATACATGGTGTAATTCCATAATGGCTCAAAGGTTCAGATGAAGAAGATTTATAAAAACAAAATGTAAGATTTAAACATTCAGGGTCACCTACTGTATAATAGATGAAGCAGATGAGGGAGGATGAAGGGAACATTTGCTCTAGACAATGGTAAAATCCCCCATCTCCAGCTGATTGACTTCTGAGCCCCCTGAGGATCTGTCTGAAGATCAAATAACACTCGGGGACGGTGATCTCAAGGTCATATCGTAATTCCCTCTCTCACTTGTCTCTTTCTGAAACTGAATCTGTCCGTTCTGCTAAGTCAACACCACACTTTATATGCTCAGTCATTAAAGCTGCATTGTATTTCTTGTGGATCAATTGTTAGGGAAATATCATCTTAAGTAAAAAAGCTTCTTCAAAGCCGTCTTTGACCTTCATTGGTCAGAAGGTGTTGAATAATTTTCTATAATATGACAAAGCATTTGTTCTGTCTTATGAACTTAAAGAGTGAGGAAAAAAAGAGAGAGCTATAATGAAAGAGATAACAGCTCCTTAATTTATGTACCTTCCCCAATGTAACTATAAATAGATAAAAAGTCATTAATTAATAAATAACAAATTGTAATTGTTGACAAAGTACTGTGATAACACTCTCTCTCGCTCTCTCTCTCTCTCTCTCTCTCTCTCTCTCTCACTCACTTCCTTCCATTGTTCTCATCCCTCAATGTGCCTTTTAATCACTTTATTCCATTTTATATTTTCCTCCACATCCACATTTCATTCAGTCTGCATGTGACTCTGTTTTTCCTTCCATTCATTTGTTCTCTCTCTCTCTCTCTCTCTCTCTTTCTTTCTCTTTCCATTTTTGGTTTTCCCTGAGATTTTCTTTTGCAAAGAACGTAATAGAAATTGATGCATTCGTTCTTATTTTTATCTAATAATTAATAGAGAATTTTTGGCCATTTTTTTTTGCCTAGTTCTTGCAACTAGAAGAAACTGATGATTGGAAATGTACATACATGGAAATGTACGTACATATGTTTCTCTATCTTTTACACCCATATGCACACTCACATAGGTTTCTCCCGGCTATATATAGATTTATTATTTTTTGCCACATTTATACTTCTGTCTGAGTATATAACTTATCCCTGGGTTTCAGCATCAGTAACCTCCATGTACCTTAAAGAGGATCTCACTGAAGATTGTCTGCGATTACTCACACATGATGGGACTTAAGGTCAATGATATAATTCATATATGATCTGTATATGATAAATATGATCATGTATAACTTACATACTTAAAATTAAAATCCATTTTAATTGTCATTTACTTGTTTGGCCACGTTGATGCTAGTCAAAAGAACAGTTCTAAAACACACATTTCTTTACTATTCTAGCCAATGTAAAAAAAAAAAAAACCAGCTGTCTGAAGTGTGAAGTGATGGACACGTTGTGCTTTAACTTGTCCCACAGGCAGCATGTCTGGTTGGAACCCTCTGTTTCCATCCCATTTCATCATATCTTCAATCCACAAACCTGCTGTATTGCAGACATAAGTATTACTGTGAAACTTGTTTTTTATGCTCTATTTAATTCTTTATTATATTTTATTTTTCATTCAGCTTTCTTTATGTACAAAGTCAGTATGAGCAGCAGGTGGATGAAACACACAGTCTAGTCTGTGGTAAAGGTTGGAGCAGAGGAAGCCGGTCTCAGTTCAGTGTTTTAGAGGAATTTCCTCCTTTGTGTGCTTCAGTAACACAGTGCGTCCATGCAGCGTTGTTCAGATTCATTAGTTCTGCTGGATAGCCAGCATTGTGCTTCTGCTTTTGGTAATAATGCCACATGGCAAGTTTATTTTTGGCAACACTTGGCATGGTTTTTGCATTTCCAACTTGTCTAAGCTGTCTTGCCATGAAGAAACAAAATCTCCAACACATGATACATTTATGGAATGCTCAAAGTGTCTACACGTGAAGGAAAAAATGTTTCTGTCATATTCTGAAGAGGCGTACAGCACCTCTTACAATGACCTTGTAATGACCGCTGCATCTAGAAGGCCACCAGCATTGTGCATGACCCCTCCTGACCCACAAATAATGCGGAAACCAGACTAAATGAAATCCTATGCATGCACTTATGAATTAATATTTCAAATATTTCCTTTTCTGAATGATGAATGAATTAGTTGCAGGAGCTCCACTCCATCACTGTGCCTGTTCACAGTGAGTCAGTGTGTTTTATTACATTTACAATACAGTCTTTGATTTAAAAAAAAAAAAATCAGCCTTAGGCTGTAATATTCGGCTATAATAAAAGTATTGCAGGTGGAATTCCACAGTAATGACGCCTGGGCTCAGTGTAGCCTGAATATGTGACTCTGAACAAACAGCATGAAAAACACTCTCAAAATAGCCTTCAGGCAAATGTGTGTGTGTGTGTGTGTGTGTGTGTGTGTGTGTGCATATTTGTATTACGATATTATAATAGACTTTCCTCTGAGGTAAATGTTGAAATTAAAGCGTTAGCTAGCTGAACCATGTCCATGAACAAAAACACTTCCTCGGTAAACCTCACATTATTTACTAAACCGTTAGCATTAAACTGCACCTAATTGACCATTTTTAGGCACAACACATAAACTGTGGGTTTATTTTTATTTCTATTCGTCTATCCTTGTATTTCTCGGTTGCTTCTTTTCTATTTTATTTTCTATTTTTTATATCTATTTTCCTCCAAACACCAGGAAACTACAACAGATAAAAAAAAAAAAAATTATAATAAAAAATAATAATAATAATTAAAAAAAAAAAATCGCAGTCAGTGCTGCCACCTGGTGGCTGGAACAAATGATCACTAAAGACCATTATTGCAGCAAAGAGATGTTTTTCCTGAATTAAACTCATGATGGCACTAAAAAGCTTGATTTAGTTTTTATATTAAAGGTCCACCACGTGCTGGAAAAGTAGTAAAGTAGCTCCTGAAGTAAGAGCTAAAAAAAGTCCCTAAAACAGTGTTGTAAAAAAATATAAGCCTTCTCAGTTCCTGTGGTGCGAACACATAAAAAAGGGGGCTACTTTCTCAACAGTTCTAAGAACTATGTAATATAATATAATATAATATAATATAATATAATATAATATAATATAATATAACATGGTTAAGTCAAGAGAAAATGCTAAATTATTGCTGTGAAACCCCTAAATTGATTCACCCATATTGAAGAGCCACCACAACAGGCAGTTAGCTGCGGCACACAAATACAGAGGAAGCTCTGTGCTTGAGGACCTTATTATATATTTTAAGACAGAGATTAATATCTCTATTGTGCTCTGTCAGATTGAAGCCTTAGTTGTGATTTATCAGTCAAACTGTGCTGGCTTGATATGAGAAGATATGAAGTCCCAGCACTGGCCTGGAGTCAGTTCATACTTCGTGGTGTGAGCAAAAAGAAATGATCTGATATCATCATTTTGGTCTCTTTGCATTGAAAGTCACTTATTCCTGTCAAAGCAACAGAGCTACAGCATCATTGAATCCTCAATGTCTGCTTCTTGCATTCTCTAACCAAAACCCAGACACAGACACCAACACTAGTAAAGCTACAGTACATCTCAGTCAGGCCTTTAGTGAAGTCTTAATCTGCTGTTACACAGTCTGTAAGACTTTCAGCCAAGCTACTTTAACTTTTATTAGTGGAAAGACAATGTTTACCATTTCCCAGCCTGAGAATTTGCACCAAACTGCTAAAGTATGTCTGTCCCCACAATCAACAGAAAATACCCCTGAGTGCTTCTCTTTGGTGTGGATTGGTCATTACTTGGTCTCATAAGCCAGGAGTGTACAACTGAAGGTCTGGATGGCAGAGAATGGCATTTCTTCATTTAGCTGCACAGACATTTGTTTTTATTTGTACAATTGTTTTTTTTGTAGAACATCATACACACAGACAGACTGCATGCAATACTTCTACAAATGTAAATGAAACTATCATCACATCAAAGGTGACATGATACATGTGACTGTATCACAGTTTTGCTATATGATGTAAATTAATGCATTCTTCTGGAGGGTACTTATTGTATAAAGAACTGATTTGCCTGATTCAACGAGAACTGTGTGCACACCCCTAAGCTAATACGGTGTTGAAACACCTTTTGATTTTATTACACCACTCAGTCTTTTAGGGTAAGAGTCTATCAGCTTGGCACATCTTGACTTAGCAATATTCTCCCACCCTTCCTTCCAAAAACATTCTAGAGCTATCAGATTGTGAGGTCATTTCCTGTGCACAGCCTGCCTCAGGTCACCTCACAGATTTTTAGTTGGGCTCTGGCTTGGCCATTCAAAAACACTGACCTTCTTTTGGTTAAGTCGTTCCTTTATTGATTTGGATGTATGCTTTGGGTCATTGTTGTGCTGAAAGGTGAAATTCCTTTTCATCTTCAGCTTACTAGCAGACACCTGCATGTTTGGCACTAAAAACGACTGATATTTGGAGCTTCTCATGCTTCCTTCCACTTTGATCAAAGCCCCAGTTCTGGCTGCAGAAAAGCAGCTCTAAAGCATGATGCTGCCACCACCGTGCTTCCCCTTGGGTATGGTGCACTTTTGGTGATGTATTTTTTGTGGTAAACATATCTTTTGGAATTATTATCTTATTTTCATGTTTTTACTTCACAAAACCTGCCAATATCAACTGGGGGGTGTAGACTTTTTATATCCACTGTAGTCTGCAAAAATAATTTACAAATAAAAAAAATTAAAGCTTGCACAAGTATTCACCCCCATTAATATGAAATCCCTAAATTAGTTTTGGTGCAGCCTGTTACCATCAGAAGTCACATGATTAGTTGAATGGATTATACCAGTATGCAATTAAAGCATCATGTGAACTCAGTGTAAATACACCTATTCCTGGAAAGCTCCAAAGTTTATTAGAGAACATACCTAAATGAACAGTATCATGAAGAACATGCAGCTAACAAACAAATCCAGAGCAAAGTTCTAGAAACGTATCAATCAGGGTTTGGTTATTTAAAAAAATCCCAAACATGGAGCGTCATTAAATCCATTATTAAGCCATGACACTTTCTAGAGGAGGCCATTCAACCAAAGTGAGTGACCAGGTAAGGAGAGCCTTAGTCAGAGAAACAACCAAGAGGGCACGAATAACTTTAAAAGAACTGGAGAGACCCACACCTTACATGGAAGAAACTGTTCACAGGATTAAAAAGCTGGGCTTTTTGCAAGAGTACTGAAAAAAAAAAAAAATTCAATAGGTTAAACATATTGTATAAATCAAATGGTAATAATTCCAATCAAGTCCACTTCTATTCAAGGTTGTAACACTAATTAGACACTAAATATGAAATTAAATAAAAAATTACAGTGTGTTATATTCAGCCCTTGTCATTGTTTGTAGATCTTCTTTGACCTGGATGGCAAATCAACAGGAAAACCCCAAAATCTGGGAAGACCTGCAGAAAGTCCCATTTACAGCCACTTTCATACACAGCTGTTCTGTTGCTCTGAGCCAGGTAAGATCTAGAGAACAGGCTGTACTGAGTGGGTGTGTGAATTCATGACTGGTTCAAGATTAGTTCTGCTTGCTTAAGTTCATCAGTAGAATAAATCCTATTATCATGAGAATACAAGCTTATGATACATGAAGGCTTAAGCCTGATAAGACTTTAATTCTCAGATATGTGTTTTTTCTTCATTCAGTGTGCTGTCTAGTCTCTTCTTTTTCTTCCTTCGTTTTTGCTTCCTCTGACCCCAATTCTGATTTGCTGCGGTGTCTCTCAGCAGTCCCAGCATTCCAGTGGTACAGAAACCTCAAACAAACATGAAATAAATATTCCTGTGTGGTGATGCTACTTTAAAGAAACCAACCAAAATTCAAGGCTATTGTATCAATTTTTTTGCACATATGCAGCACTTAACAGAGTTGCACAGAACCATATCGGAGCTTATATCTCATGATTGTGCTGAAGCAAAAGGCTTTTCCTCATGGACTATTAGGAGATTTTGCAGTGAATGTAGCTTAAATTGACTCTCTGATGCACATTTAAGCACCTGGATATAGCAGACCTCTGTAGGTATAATAATTAGTATGAAAATTTGTATGAAAAGTAGGTGTATTAAAAGAAATGTGTATTAAAGGTGCTCTCTGGGTGGGAGGGATGTAAACTCTCTCTTGGCACAAGCCAACCACAGGTGTTTGTGAGCTCAGAAGAGGGTAGATAGCACCTGAATGAGTTACACTGTCTTGAGACACTGCATGAGCAGAAGATGCAGAGGTTAGCTTCACGTGTCCCAGAGGAAGCAACAGGACAACAACAAAGCAGACAATTAAATAAGAATAATTCAAAAAGGTAAAATAAGTTGTCTACATAATATATAAAATAAATAGATAAATAGTACCACTTAACTATACAAGTATGGTACATAAACTCTGGTATGTAGTAGTGAATAGTAATGCAGGTAAAATAACAGTAATGTAAAGATACCTAGTAGTATATGGGAACAGTCAGGTGATAAGTAAAGTGTAAAGTGCAGTAGTTTAGTGCCATTTATACAGTACAGTACAAAAATAATGTGCAATGTGTAGTTAATGACTGACTATTACTGCAGTATCGTATACCAGAAGGCAGTAGTATTAAAAAAAAATTTTTTGCAGACAGTACTAACAACAAAATATGTTGCTGGTGTCTCTTGGCCATTGTTTACCCAAAAACCATTCCAAATAAGTTCCCTTTTGTAAAGATGGTAATGCAACAAAAAACAAAACAGCTGGGTAAGTCTTCAGCTGAAATGGAAATTAGTTGTGGGTTTAAAAAAAAACCCTCCACATTGTACTAACAATAAAAATAAAATCAATAATAAATATTTTTTTTTCAATAGCCTACACCATGGTTTAAAAAGACTGGTGACAAATATGACGTACAAAACATTTCCAACATCCAACATCTTTTTTTTTATACTATTGATTATAACAATTCAAGTCTTTAAAGTTCAATTTTACTTTTAAAGACATATGATCTTAAATTCCCTTTAATTTCATTTAAATACCATTACAGCTGCATCTTCAATGCGGGCCATTGTTTTTATTATCATATGAGATGTTTCAAATATCATTCATTTAATTTCATAAAAATGAATGCAGTCTTTTACCTGATTCTTTCCTCTGCCCCATGGATGTCACTGATAAAAATAGAAATAAAAAAAACTATTTTTAATTTTATACCACTATATCATAAACTGCTAGAACAAATAAAGAACAGAAACAGAACAAAACTTCTGAATTATTTGGGGACCAATGTTTCACAGTTGTCATGGTCTTTTTTTTTTTTTTTTTTTTTTGACTGAAATACTTAGTACTCTAGTTTAGTAGCGTACACTTTAGTGTAAAATGGTTTCGGGTCACAAACAGGTAAATCTATGCCCAGGAAATGTAAACAATAATATTACAGGATTTAAAACAGACCCTTATAATACTATAAAAAGGTACAGCAACATGGAACAGAGTAAAAGCAGAATGGCTATGAACAAAACAAACAAGTAAACAAAACAAACATAAAAGTGAAATGTTTAAAATAAAGTACGATTTTTCAAAGTTCTCACACAAAGAACCACGGGCTCATTATTGCAAGGAATCGCCACATGCACAGACTTGATTGGTTACGCCTATTTCTCTCCACCAATCAGTGAGCTTCAAAGCGCGTCGTCATCAGCTGCAGCGGGAGAACCGAGGAGAATCCTACATTGGGCTCAGTGAACACGTAAAAGGCGCCACCATCTTGAAGAGGGCAACTCTTCCCTCTGAGCTCGTTGACTTAAACTGTAGTTGGCGCGTCAATTAAAATTTTCTACAAAAAGTATCAACAGACTGTGCAGGATTTGGAATCGCAGACAGTTCTCTGTTTTTATTTTCTTTTGGCTTTACAATGTATTAATGTAAACAGTACTCTTTATCTTATCTTTTACCTCAACATCAGATCTTGGGTAACTTTTTATATATAAGAAGAATCGTATGTTTCTATGTATAATTCTATTTGCATTATAGTATACAGTACACATACAGTAAGTAACCCAAGCTCAGGAACTAGCTGGAGCAATGCTCTCTGCTGCACCATAATGCCAATATTGCTGTTATTTAAATAATAATAAAAAATCTTGAGATCTGTAGTTTGAATTATTACTACCAGGGCATTTGTATAGTTACTTTTAATAAGTGTGTGTCAATAGCAGTGAAACCCTTGCTGAAAACTCTTTGGATTATGTTCATTTCTGTCCAGCCTACATTTACCTATATCCCATAACCTTGTTAGCCTAAACCAAAATATCAGCTACATATAAGTTCCACCTGCATCACCGGAGATAAGCAAAAATACACGTGTTCTCTAAAAACAAACATAAAACATGTGATTTGCAAGTTCTTTTTATCAGCATAGCCCCAGAGTTCTCCCTTATAAGGCGTACATTCAAATCCGCCCCTTTTCAATATGGCGGACTCCGTGACGTACTGCAGTAGCCTCGGCGCATGCGCCTTCAGAACGGCGTACATTCTTTGACTCTAACAGAGCCATTAGCCCCGCCCATCCGAGTTCCAACGAGATCAGCTGTTAGCCGCTGTGCTAGCGCTTCACTTCCCAGCTGTTGCAGCTGACTGACTGACCTGCAGCTCTCATCTCTCATCTGATGCTCGCCTACAAACCCCAGAGATAAAAAAATAATAATAACATTCTAATGTGCTGAGAGAGAAGGAAAGCGGAGCAGAATGGATTTGTTCAGGCTGTTGAATGTAAACGAGCTCGCTGTTGCTCTGTCCCAGATGAACATGTTTCCGTATTTCGATGCTGCGCATTACATCGTGTCAGTGATGTCTTTACGGGAACAACCAGGTAAGAAAAAGTCATGAAATAACTCCAGATCTCTTTTTAATCACACACAAACACATCACTGGCCAGGGAAAGCCTCACCCTGAGCTCTGGCCAGCGTGTAGATGGGATTAAGTTACACCTGCAACCTGACCTGAGGTTGAACTTTACACTTTACACACTTTACACTTGTTTTCACTGTATGAACGCCTTGTGTCTGTTTACAGAGCTGTACAGAATCAATAAAGACAACGTGGAGGGTTTGGTTCAGTTTAAACTCAGAGTTTTAGCTGAGAATATAAAGGAAACATATAACAATGGTCCACCAACTTGTTTTCCCTCACCGTGCATTAATGAAGTCGTGATGCATGATGGGAGATTACATGCTTCTTGTTTATAATTTCCTCATCAAACTGCATTGGGGAAATACATTTTTAAGGCCTTTCCAGAGCATTTAAAAGACATTCAGTATTTCAAAAAAAAATTTGTAGCACGTGCAGTCCTTCAGTTTAATGTATTTATGATGGCAATAAACTTTAGAAACACAGTAGTGCTGCTGTATTACACTAAAATAAAGAAATCGTTTAAAACCGTGTTACTATTTGATGATGCCGTGTCATTTAGCCAGCTGTTCCATGGTGCTGATTGACAGTGGGAACAATTTAGATTTTAACTGCTTGTGAAATTTATTTATAAGCTATGGCAGTAAGTCTTTATACCACCAAATCTTCTGTTGAAACAGACGTCCTATTGATATAAAAAAAAAAATCTGTTATTTAGCATCTCATTAGTGATGTTTTGGAGATTGATAGCTGTATACAAGCCACAACAAGATGAATCGCACGTTATACTTCCACGCATACATTTGTTCATCCTGTAGACACTTTTCTCCAGAGTGATCGGAGGGGTTAAGCGTCGGGAGATTTGTTTCAGGCCCTAGCCGTGTCATTCGGGGGATTTGAACCCACAACCGACACCTTGACCGATGAACCACCACTCTTTCTGCATCGCATGCAGTTACAGCCAGAGCTGAAGGAGTGACCAGAGGGTTTGGTTTGAAATCATGCTTTATTCACACTTATGAATGCACTAGATTTGCTATAATGAGCCGTTTTGTGATATACTTCTCCACTCACTATAAGACACAGATATAAGGTAATTAGAGCAGGGGTTTTCAGTCGGTGCTCTGCGTCGCCCTGGTGGTCCCTGACCATCACTATTTTTTTAAATACATTTCCAGGGATTGTTTGTCAATAATCAAATTCAGGCAAATGTATAAAATTTAGAAAAAAAGCAAGGCGGCTTTCAGGACTAAAATATTGCCCATGCAGTTCCTTGGTATCCTGTGATTTGCTAATGTCGGAATGTGTCTGTAATGACACGTGTATGCATTTCCTCACACCGCACAACTGTGGTCCTCAGGATGCTTCTTATGCTATGTCCACGCTAATACATTTTCGTTTGAAAATGCATGATTGTTGTTCTTTTATGTCTGGCGTCCATACTACTCCAGATTTTTCGAGTATCTACAATGGAGACTTTTGGAAACGCCGCGTGCCCCGTTTTAGTTTTAAAACTCTGGAGTTGCTTTTAGTGTGGACGAGGGAAAACGGAGGCTTTAGGAAAAGATGATGCAGACACCCACATTTACTTCCTGATTGGGTCTTATCAGTCACTTATTCGTCACGCTCCTATCACATGACCCTTTTCTGGAAGAAAACAAAGGCATCAGCCTTGACTACCAGTAGCGACTGTAGCACGGATAACAAATTACAAGAATTTTTGACCTTGTTGTCTTTGCTAGCAGCTGTTGTGCAGTTAAATTCTGCATTTTATAATGCTACGACTGCCTACATGTGCAGGACACAAGCTGTTATTCGGACGCTCTGCTGCTAGGCAAACAATTGCAGAGTGAACAATCTGCTTCCTGTTTATACCGGCACACGCATGCCCAGCGTACATGAATGGTCATGTGAACTGCGTTTTCAGGTGTAGTATGGATGGAGGTTATTTCTGATATGGAGCTGAAACGCTCGTCTCGACGGAGATTGTTTTCATTTTAAAATGCTGTTTTAAATCTAAAACATATTAATATGGGCATAGCCTTAGTCAGCACGAAGGTCTCTGGCTCACAATCCCCTGAATTAGACGATAGATCCAATATTGTTTGCAAATAAGGTAAAATAATAGATAATCGAGACCAAGTCCACCTGATTTGGCATTGCAGATACGTATTTGTATAACACTTTAGCTGGGCATAACAACTATTAAGACAATAAGTGTATGCATTAACAAATGCATGCACTTCCTCTTCTTAACATTTCCTGTCTGCCTGTCTCATTCTCTCTCCATCACCCCGTCTTCCTCTCTGTGTTTCTTTCTGTCTCACTTCATAAATCATTCTGTACAATGTGTGTATAAACTTTTTATAGTTCAGCCAGTCTGTCACTGCGCTCTCTCTCTCTCTCTCTCTTTCCTTACATGAATAGAATTATGCAAAAGACCACCATATAATATAAAGGCCCTTTAAAACAGTGGTTCCCAAAGTGGGGTCTGGGAAGCATAGATGTGGTCCAAGTCATTTTTTTTTATAGTGATGGAAATGACAGCCTGAGATCTGATAGATGTTCGCCTGTACTCCATACTATACTCATCCATCCATCCATTATCTATACTGTTTATCCATCAGGGTCGCAGAACATCCAGGAATTAAAAGCACCATGGCTCTACTAAATAGACAGAATATTATTGTATGTACAGAGCTCTGCATAAGTCTTAGGCTCCATATTTTTAGTACTAATTATTGAGTCAAATTAAGAGTGGATTTCGAGAAAAAATGTGAATTTGAAAATTGTTTGTATGTCAGTAAAGAAAGCAACATATGACATAAAAAAGCACTTTTCAGACAAAAAGCACTCCTGGGTTTTCCCAGTCTCCAGAAGAACTGGCAGATTCTCCCAGATGCTCAGTAAAACTAACAGCTCATTACCTTATTAAACTGCACACATTATACCTGGGAGTACGATTTAAGAAAAAAAAAAGCGAAGGGTCGTCTCAGCAAATGTTGCCTTTTTCACTGCTTACTGAGCGTTGGAATGTTCTTCTTTCATGTAGGAAGATTTCATTTTCATTAATTAAGTAATCTTCACGGCATGTCTTTGCCTGTGCCTAAGACTTTTGCACAGTGCTGTAATTAGATAAAGTTCATGAAATATATCTGTGCTGTAATGATTATAACAGTCAAAGGAGTGCCTGAGTACAAATAGATTGGGACTGCTGCTTTAGAAGACGGGTGTAGTTATCTCGGACCAGAAATGACACGTTTGTTGATTATCTGCTCGCATTGCAGTTGGACTCCATGATGAGAGCAGAGCCTCACTGCTGGACAGTAACGTGCACTTACAGCCTTTCATACCCAGTGTAGATATTCAGGATATGTATGAAGATATGTATGTAATAAAGGATGTGCTTTTCTTCTTTAATAATGGGCTCAGTCTAGGTTTGGGTTAGAGACGATTTGTCAGACAAATCCAAGTAGTCTCACACGCTTACACACATCCACCAGTTCTGTTCTTGGCTGACCATCAACATTTCCAAGAACTTTGCATTGTAAAGTGTGTGTGTGTGTGTGTGTGTGTGTGTTCTGCATTACACATTCACAGTTCAGAATGACCTCCCTCTCCTTTTAAAGAGCTTCACAAACATTGAATTTCACGCACTGATATCAACTCCCATCATATTACAGGTTTTAGACTGATCTGAGACCAGTTCTGTTCTTTAATAAAAAATCCACAGAGGCTTTGTGGACACAGAGAGCTGATCATGGCTTCCATATAAAGCTATTTATATCAAGCTTGTTCTAATCTGAGGAAATACATGACAGATTGAACTTCTTGTTTTTTTTTTTTTTTGGAAGAGACTTCCCTTGAAGTGCTTTTATTGTTATTTAAGTAATATTGCACTCGCAGTCATGCTGTTGTACTGAACATCACTACAGCTGCGAGTAAGCCGTAGGCACGAGACTGCAGGAGCCGTGCTGATATTGAGTACGACACGATCGCGAGTGTGATATTGCTTCCAGGAGAAAGGTTCCGTTAACGATAATATCATACTGAGTAACAGTGTGTGTCTGCAATTTCTGACACCGTGTGGTCATTGGGCTGCGTTATGAGTGGCGTTATGAGATTCAATCTGGGTTTTCTTCTCTCGCGAGAACTCTTACAGAGCCCTTTTTTTTTTTCATAGGTCATGTGATTTAAATACGAAAAATGTCTTTCTGGTTCAATTTTGTGAAATTGAGAATGTTTGGTTTTTTTTTTTATTTTATTTATTTTTTTTTTAGTTCACAATTTCATATTGCGCAGCAAGCAGGTTAGTGGAAACGAGGCTAATGACATGTACCGGAGCTGCTCAAGTAAATCCCAGCACTCTTTGATTGCTTGCCCAATCAAATTAGTAGATCATAACTCACTTTCCACAACATGCACTTTTCGAAAAGATTTTGTGTACGATATGCACCATCTGCACAAACAATACGTTTTCGTGTGTGAATCTTTAACTAGTCATTAATCAAAATTTACTTTAATACTAACCAATAAACCCGCGTTCAGTCTAGTTAACAGCAGATATAAACATTAGTTTGTAAATAAACACCACAACTATGACAGACCTGTGGATTTTTTTTTTTTTTTTTTTGTGTTTTATATACAATTTTTTTCCCCCTTTATTAATTAAGTCTGTGAAGAATTATACCATAAAAGAGCATTTCAGTTTCTTTATTCGCCTCAGAAAAGCTGAAGCAAGGCCTTAAAAGCTGGATTAAACTGGCATGTGCTAGAAAAAAAGCCTGTTTAAATATTAACGTCACGTCTGTAGAAGACGAATACCTGATCTAGGTATCTATAATATATGAAGAGTTGAACAAATCGATGAAATAAAATGTGGCCGTAGATAAAAAGAAATGAAATGTTCCATTTGAATAAAATCCTGAACGAAGTCAAAGCAGAATTGTACATTAATCATGATATTTAGATTTTTGCTGTGATGTGGATGGGTTTAGCTAAATTTGTTACTTCCAAACTCTGTATTATTGAAAGGAAACTTTACATTACACTGAGAAACAGAGACGCTTCAGCTTTATCCAGTTTACACTCATACTAAATGGCTGCTGAGTGTAAAACTAAAACTGAACAGGTTATAATGTGGGTTTATTACACTTTTCCTTCCAACACTGTGTGTTATAATCAGAGTAAGCACTGGCGGGGAAATGACCATGACCTTCTCTAAAACAATCTGTTATTGTACCGAGGCACTGTTATTACACATTTATTTTTAGATCAGTATGAAGCACTGGCATGTTGTTCTCTTCACCTTCATCATCTCTCTCTCTCTACACCTCTCTCTGCTCCCTCGCTTCGTCGTCACCCGGTAAAAAACCTTACCTCTTAAGCAGGACTTCATATTTATATGTACACATATGAAAATGTCCCACTTAGGAAAAATACGCAAACATGCAAAAACAGGATTGCGGGTTTTTTTGTTGGTCAGTAAAAATATTTACGTCCTAAGAATACACAGATAAATGTAATAAAAAGGTTATATTCACCACTTAATTTTACAGCACATGACACCAAAACCCAATAAAATAATGAAATGCCATTTTAAACACTCTAAATCTGTTTTTTTTTTTTTTGTGTTTACACTTGATTAGCAAAATAAAAGTGATACGTTTTGTCGTCCATGTACCGAGTTGGGTTGTGACCGAGACGATTAAGAAAGGATGGATGTTTTTTGTCTGTGGTGTTAATATACTGATAAATGATCCAGATTTCATTCCATTTATAAAATCTAGCTTTAAATTCGAGCACTAAAAGCTCATCTCTGTCCCGGTCCCCTGAGGAAACATCCGTCCTGTTCTCTCTGCAAATCCTGACCATATTCGGTCTTAAACTCCAGCTCATGCTTTTAATGGAAGAGTGTGTGGGTGCGTTTCCATTAACTTCCATCTTTGATAAAAAAACAAAACAAAAACGCACGCGCGCGCGCACACACAATTAGTGATGTGTTTATAGAAATAATAGACCGTCTCCTTCCTTCATGCCAAACATTACACATTAACTAACCTCTAAATCTTTACAGGAAAATTAATATCAATTGACTTTATTCTAATTTACAAATTTATAAATTATAAATGTATTTACTTTACTCTCAATTTCCAAAATTCTAATTTTGGTTAACAATAAATAAGGATCATGTAACATTTCCCGAGACATGTGATATGATGTGTCACTGCATTGTGTTTCAGGGTTTCATTTATGTTTCTATTTCTGTATTTAAGTTTTCATAGCAGAACTAAATTCATATACAGGTCACAAAGGTGAGTTCTGTACAGAATAACACATGTACTGTTCTACAGAACTAATGCGCACCTTCTGACCAATCAGCTTCGAGATGTCCACTGTCATGGGGTATAAATCCTGTTACACCACAGCGATATTCTGATTGGTCAGAAGGTGTGCGTTATTTCCACATAACATCATGACTCTGACAGTAATTCCATCTATAACATGAACAATGGGTTTAAATTAATGCATGCGTTCTAATACGTTTTCGTTTCTATAGTAACTTAGTATAGAGTATAATATATCATTTCTGTAGTAACTTAGATATAGTAGCTTACTTTGTAATGTTCACAGTGCACAGGAAGACTTCAGGACAGAGGAGTTTGCACTTTCAGAGTGAGAGTGAGAGTGTTCATTACTATATTGTAAGGAACAATAGGAACTAACTTTACATGTCACAACATTAAGTGTAATTATAAACCTTTGAATTGTGTGTTGTGCTGTTCATTGTTAATAAATTAAACTTTGACCTGCTGACAAATCGCTTTGGTATAAGTGCAATAGCGCACTCTACACCGTGCTGTTACATGAAAATAATCCACTTGGAGGTGGTGATAACCCTCGGCTTCGTGTCGTGCCCTGTGACATGGATTCTTGTCCGTTCACATGTTGCAGCCCTACATGTCATCTGGAGGGTGTTATTCCTGACGTATCCCACTGCCTTGTTGAATTCTGGATCTTGATTAATTTTCCGTACGAGTAGCTGTGACAGTGTAAAGTACAGGTTTATATTAATGTACTTGTCGTAATATAGTTGCCATAGTAACAGCTCCACAGGGACTTGTATGGCGAACATTCCACATCATCTGAGAATAATACAAAACGGATTAAAAGAAACTTGTTGCCATGTAACAGAAAAATGTGTAGACTCGTTATGTAGGAATTTCCTGTGATATTCAGTGTCGCTAGGAAGTTTGTGAACCTTTGACAAATGTCTGTATTTCTGCATAAAGTTGGCATCAGATGTGATCAGATCTTAATCCAAGCCCTGAACCTAATTAAACAAATAATGCAAAAACATGATATTTTTACATTTGTATTTTAAATAATTAAATAAATTGTTGGAAAATGTATGTGAATCCTTATAAGATAATGTAAGCCTGAGTAAACACAACATACGGGTTTTAAATGCTCATTTCATTTATTGAAGGAAAAAGGTTATCCAATACCAGCTGGCCCTGTGAGAGAAAAGTCATTAGTTACTCAGTCAAACAATTACCATATTTACTTGATATTGGGGTCCACTGGACTAGATACATGCAGGCTTGCTTATTGCTAGCCCTGTTGAATCCAAACATCACTCAATAGTACCTTTCCAACAAGGTGAAGCATGCTATGCCACAATCAGGGGAAATTCTGGAGGAGATGAGCGAAAGTTATTGAAATAGCGGTCGGGAAAGCCATTTCTAAGGCTCTAGGACTCCAGAGAACTCCAGCGAGTGCTATTATTTCCAAATAGAGAGAAGTTGGAACGGTGATGAATCTTCCCAGAAGTGGCTGGCCTAAAACATGTCCTCCATGAGCGCCTCTTCGACTCACCCAGAATGTCACAAAAGAACCCAGGCAAACGTCTAAGGAACTGCAGGCCTCCGATAAAATCAGCGTTCATGATTCCCATGCATGGATACCATTTTTGCCCCGTCTCAATCGAATGGTGGAGAGTTGCAGAGTGAACACCGTCACATTGTAAAAAAAATATAAATCTCAAATTTGCCAAAAAACACCTTGATGGACATTTATGTAAAAATATCTAAATGTTTTCTGATGTAGGTGAGAGAAACAGTCGATTTTCTGAGACGTGTTTGGTGTCTGAACTTGGCTTGTACTGGAGCTATGAGGATAATGTAGCTCACTAGTAATACGTGTTTGTCAAGTCGTGTCCGTGACTTAAAGGTGTGTCCGCAGGAAAAATGTCAGTTGTGTTATAAAAAACCTGTGAGGAAACGGTTAAGACAGGCTTCGAGTTCAGCCGTACAGCACCACATGTCCCCATACCGATGTACAATAAAGTTCATTAACAATACAGTCAGTTACATGAAGTGGAATAAAGTGCTGTTGAGGGATTCACAAAAGAAATGGTCAGATTTTTTAAGCAGCTTTCTGGTCAGACATCTGATACAGATTCAACTCCATGCTGTGCTCGAGCAAATGTTTTGCAGGCTGTTGAGTGAATTTCTAAAACTCGGTCAAACATGATCCGTGGTGTGCCGTGTCCCGGCACTCAGTTTTTTTGATTTTGATGTTTACTGTTTGTTTGTTGTGTACAGGAGCGTTGGAAGTGTCCCGCCGCAGCCCGTTCGCATGTTGGTTCAGCGCGATGCTGTACTGTTTCGGAGGAGCTGTTCTCTCGGGGGTCATCATGGCCGAAGCTCCGATCGAGCCGCTGGCCAACAGCACCAACGTCCTGCTCGCCTCATTAATGTGGTCAGTACACCACTGCTATATGACCTTATCATAAGTAAGGTATAAAATGCTCACGTGTGCTTTTATAGGAAAATAACCCACACTGGCTAGTGTGGTGCGGCCTGACGCAAAAAAAGACTGAAACCACCCAAGGTTATAGAAAAAAAAACCTAAGGCATATTTTGTTCAAAGCTTCCACGTATGACACGGGAATGAAGAAAAAGTTCGAGATGGGTTTCGAAGGGACCACCAACAGTGGATTTGTGGAGGTTTTGCTGCACGCCAGGTAGCGGTCACATGCTTTCAAAACAAAAACAAAGGCACTGGATTCTGTGAAGGGTGAGCCTGCTTGTTTAACGTTGTGGAACGGTGGTGAAAGAATTTAGTTGCTGTTATCATCTATGAACGTTCTTCACAAATCTTCACTGAACGTGCATAACGTGCAACCTAATGCTAATCCTGAGCTGTCAGAATAAGCATCTCACACTTCGATACGGCTCTCTCGAGCTGATAAAGTCACGAAATGTGGCCGAGGCTGCTATCTCCTGTGTAAAACTCCACAGTGAGTGTTTGCTTTCCCCCTAAACAAAGCTGAGCTCTAATCCAAGGTCCAGAATGCCTGTGCATGTGTGTGTGTGTGTGTGTGTGTGTGTGTGTTTGAACTTTGAACTTTTGCAAAGAGGTAAAATAAAGGCATAGAAGTGAAACAAGGTTTATTGTTCTTTATGAGATTGTAGTGCCCCCTGGTGGGTTGAGAGAGCATCACGCATCATACACAAGGCTCTGTCATTATAATTAAAAAAAAATTTTTTTTGTAAAAGTGTGAACAGGATCTTCAGCAGCAGGACTGTGTGTTAAACTATTTCTCCTTTTTCTTGCTACCTTCGGCTGTGACCTTTACTCATGGTGGATATTATAAAAGGGCTTTTAAAGGTTTTTATTGTACATTAAGAGACTAATTAGTAAAGTGAATCATTAGCATGATAAAAGATCAAATGAAAAGCAAGCTTTTATCTGAGTCAGAGTCAAACATTATTATTATTATTTCTTATTCATTGTGGTTCTTTTATAGTCACAAAATAGCAGGTATTCAACATTGGTCACATTTGAAGACTAAAATCTCTTTTTTTTTTTTTGGATAGAAAGAAAAATGTCTGTCATTAGACTATTGAAATGCTTTTTTGCACATCTCATTATGTCAGTAGAGGTGCAGAGACTTTATCTGCTTTTATAGTGAAAGAAATCACACACACACATTTTGCATGAGCATCTACGATAATGAAGCACAAATTACACTAATGGACGATTAATTGACCACTTTCTGGGCTGTGAGACAGAGATGGCCAATTAAGCAATTAGCCATGCTGTTGCTGCTGGTGTGTGTGTGTGTGTGTGTGTGTGTGTGTGTGTGCGCTTTTGAATAGGAAAAACTCCTGTTTCTCTCTCTGCCTTCAATCATACATGATGCTAATTCACTGCATACAAATATGGAAATTAATTGATCGAGTATTATTTAATTATTTACTTGCAGAAGTCATGTGTCTGAACTACGCTATATAGCGGCCTATGTTATAAATAGTCATTAAGCAGACCATCGTACAAAATGTAGAAACAGGTCATCATCTACACGTCCTAGTTTTTACAAGGATTCATAACCTGAGAGACTGATGTCGTGGTGTAGGTGGTAAACGATAATACGGTAAATTAAAAATAGAGATGTTATTCAAAATGCAAGATAAGTACAGAGAAAGTGAGCTGTTGTACACATTTCCTGAAGTTCTTCACAAAAAGAACAGCGACACAAGCTGTGAAGGGTGAAGCTTGTTCCACCACTGAGGTACCTGGACACTGGAGCAGTGAGATCTTACATCACGAGCGTTTCTAAACCTCACGCAGGCGACGAGTCAATTGTAATTTCTCTTGTGGGTGTGTAGTGTCTGCTACTGTTGTCAGGTGTGGGCGTGACCGGTCCAGCTTCACAATTACAAGGTTAAGGCATTTATTTCACCAGGAGCATGTACTTTTCACCAAGTACTTCCTGATTCTAGACCCCAAGACCTTCTTGCTTTACTGCATCATACCTAA
>JAQQZR010000011.1:9721025-9737460 GCA_030068235.1 Notoglanidium macrostoma | reverse complement strand
CACACACACACACACACACACACACACACACACACACACACACACACACACACACACACACACACACAATTTATCCAGATGTGTCTAAAAGCTTTTCTGCATTTTTCTTTCCCGTCGTTTCTGACAGCAAAATGGATTAAATGTGAATCTCAGACGGCATTCATAACAAATCTGCAGAGTGACTGAACCTCCTGTCTGTTTGTCTGTCCCTCTGTCTGTCTCTCTCTGTCTGTCTCTCTTTTTCTGTCTGTCTGTCTTTGTCTGTTTCTGCTTTTCTCTCTCTCTTTCTCTCTCTCTCTCTCTCTCTCTTCCAGTGAGTCACCTTGTAAATATATGAATATGAAATGTGGAGAGAAGAAAATGTAATCTGCCACTACATCGCTGTGATTTGCATATCTGCCAGCCGCTGTTGTTTTTTTCCCTGATGTTGTTCTTTCTTTTTCTTTTCTCTCCTTTTTTGGTCAATGATGGAGGGATGACAGCCAATATGATCTTGCCCTGATGTGCCCTCCCCCTCATTTTCCTTCCTTTTTATCCCTTCAATCTTTTTTCTTTCTTTTGTTTTGATGAAAGTTGGATTAATGACAGGCAAAGTGAGCAGGTGGAAAACTAAACAAATGACATGTGCCCTCATTCACCTTCTGTGTTTTCACACTTCTTTCTCTCCATGTTTTCACTCCTTTTCTGTATTTTCTTTTGGCTATGGATGGAGGGAAGACAGGCAAGTGAATAAGCCCCCCTCCTCTTCTTTTTACATACATCTTTCTCCCCATCTTCTGTTCTTCTCCATCTTTCCTCTTCATGTTCTCCTTATACCCGCTTACTTCTTTCTCTGTTTGAGGCTGGAGGGATGACAGAGGAGTAGGATGAAAGGCAAATTAATCACATTGACATGTAATTTTTTTTTCAAATAATTATCCCCACCCTTTCTTTGTCCTTATTTGGTCAAGGATGGAGAGATGACAGGTACAGTGCGCATGTGGAAAGCTAAAGACATGACACTGACACATGTCCTCCTTTTCTTCCTTTTCTTTTTTCACCATTTTATCCATCTTTGTCCCCTCTTCTTTCCTTCCATCGCTACAACCCCCGCTCAACCCCCCAGCTCCACCTGTTCTCTTCTTCTCTTTCCCTCCACGGTGCCCCTCGTCCCTCCGTCCAAACCCTCTGGTGCATTCATATTCAAATCCACCAAGTGTTCTACCCTCCTGAAAAAGAAAGAAAAGAAAGAGAGGAATGAAGATTCAAGTTGACACTGCAACAAAGAGAGTTTATGTCCCTCCATTTTGTAAATTTGATAAAACAGCATCTACCACTCTTTTATGAAAGGACTTGCTGCTTATGCTGCAGAAAAGAAAGAAAGATGCCACAAAGTCATAAAAGTCTTAAGTTAAATAAACAGTAACATTTTCTGACATCTTTAAGGACAGATAGGAAAGAATGATGATGGGAAAGATTTTCTTTATTTTGTGTGGCTCTTTAACTCCATGAAGTCAACCTCCATTCTATATCCATGAAGCCTTTTTCTCGCATGCCCCGTCCATGTACCCTCCATGCAACCCCCTTTATGTGCCTTTATTACACCCTTGTATCATGTCTTTATTCATGTACTTATAGTACTGCGCAAAAATCCTGAGCCACCCCTCACCCTTCATTTCATTATATCTTGCCAGGAAATTGAGACAATAGATACAGCGATTTATTGTGCAAACACATTTGTAAATACATTATATAACACAAAGAGAGTTTGAATAATCCTAATGAGCTTTAAAGTCCATATTTGGTATGACCACCATCATTCTTCAACACAACCTGAACTCTCTTAGGCAGAGCGTTCTTGTAATTTCTTTGAGTAGTCTTCAGCAATAGCTCTCCAGGATTCTTGAAGGACATTCCAAAGCTCTTTGGACATTGGCTGCCTTTTGTTCTGTTCTCTGTCAAGATGGCCCCACACTGCTTCAATAATGTTGGGATCTGGGCTTTGGGGAGGCCAATCCATGACTGATAGTATTACATCGTCTTTTTTTTCTAACAATGTATGCAGGAAGCCTGGATAACTATTCTTCAAGACTACACAAAAATACAAGAAAGTCTGGCTCTTTGGAAGCAAAATATGAAGAAATGAGGGGTGGGTCAAGACTACTGCACAGTACTGTACATCATGTGACTAGAAAATGACAAAGGTTTCCCAGATTTACCTGTTTAGTACAGTGATTACAAAATCATTTCTCTTTTTGTTGTACTGCAAGATCAAATTTAAGCTTATCAGAATATAATTATTTTTATGCTCCTTTTGAATTGATTTTCTACAGAAATAAAATTAAATAAAGCATTTAGTTGTCTTCAGAATTATTTGAAAATAAAAAATCTAAAAACTGCTTAAATGATACTTTAAGTATTCACCCAATTGGTGTTAATTTTATTTTTGCAGCAATTACAGATTTGAGTTTTCTTGAATTTTCGGCATTTTCTCCCATTTCTCAATGCAAATTTCTCCAACTCTGTCAAATTAGATGGAGATAGGTCAGGTCATGCCACACATTAACAACTGGATTTAATTCTTAAATTTTTGCAATAAATGCAGATCTGGCTGCCTATAACAGTTTCTCAAAAATTTCTCTCAATTTATGTTGCCTGTGATGACAACAAGCTTTCCATTCATTATGCTTTGGCTTTAGACCAAATGGCTGAACTCTCATCAGACCACAAGATCTTTTTCCAAAAGCTTTCAAATTTCTTTACATGGTCTTTCTCAGAAGTGGCTTCTTTTTGGCCACTCTCTCATAGAGCTGATGATATTGTTGAGGTCTGCAGAGGTTCGCCTATTTTAGTCAGTCTGTAACCCCCAAATGTTGTAGCTGGACTCTTACACACTTCTCTAACAACTGTCCTTCTTGTCCAAGAACTTACTCTTGGTAGTTTCTGGGTTGTGCCATATTTTTCTACTTTGATATAATTCATTTCACAGTGCTTCTAAGAAGGATCAAAGCTTTGCCAATGTTTTAACAACCTCCATCCTTTTTTTTTCCTTTTAAAAACTTAATCTAGAAGGTTCAGGGGCAGTTCCTTGGTCTTCATCACAGGAGGTCCAAAGTCAGAGATATTTATTTTGAAGCATACAACTAGAAACAGTTGGATTTAAAAATTTAAAGAGGTGCACTCTGTTTAACATATTTTAAACATATTTAGTGTTAGACATCAAAAATTAAATACTAATCCTAATTTAGATTGATAAAAGAAAGAAATAATCAGTGTGTGTGAAAACCTTTCACTTTTTTCCCTGATGAAGTCCTTTGTTGTGTTGGCAGTGTGTTTTGGATCATTGTCTTACTACTTGATGAAGTTCCTCCAAATTAAATTGGATGCATTGCTCTGTAAATGGGCAGACAGTATGTTTCTGTAGACTTCTGATTCATTCTTCTGTGACCATCATGAGTTACACCATCAATAACGATTAGTCCATACCAGAAGCAGCGACGCAAGCCCAAGCTATGACATTACCTCCACCGTGTTTGACTGATGAGCTTTTATGTTTTGGATCATGAGCATATTCTTTCTTTCTCCACACTTCAGCCTTTCCATCATTTTGCTAACTGTTAATCTTGCTTCCAGAATTTTTGTGGCTCATCTCAAGATCATCTCTGTATTTCTTTGCAAATTCCAATCTGGCCTTCTGGCCTTCTAATTCTTACTGCTGATGAGTGGTTTGCACCTTGTGGTATGGCCTCTATATATCTGCTCTCCAAGTCTTCTTTGAAAGCAGTATTGTGATACTTTCACCCACGCCCTGTGGAGATTGTTGGTGAAGCCACTTACTGTTGTATTTGGGATTTTCTTCACAGCTCTCACAATGTTTCTTTCATCAGCTGCCATTGTTTTCCTTGGCTTACCCTTTCAATGTATGGTTGTTTGCACACCATTAGTTCTCTTTTTATGCCCAATTCTTGTGCAATGGCTCCAATTGAGTTCCCCTCATTTCTCATATTCAAAATGGCTTGCTTTTCTCCCATAGACAGCTCTCTAGTCTTCAAATTGGTTTATCCTTTTTAACATCAAATGGAGTCTTCATGGGTGAAACCCCAGAACTCAAACCAGGAGTAGACATACAGCTATTAATCCTTTATACAATCAAGCTAACAGAGCACATATGGGCAACAATAAACACCTATTAGTCACGTGTTATAAAATGTTTGTTTACATGAAAAATAGGTGGTAAAACAAAAGGTGGTCTGACACGAGAGGTGCCATGTTCCAATTTGTTTAACATCTCTAGATATTTAATATCTCTGGAATCCTGATCTACTGTCTCACATGCATTTTTTAATTTCACACCCAAGTGTCTTCGACGTATTGCACCAAGAAAGAATTGACCTTGCTTTGGCACGTTTATTGTTTATTGCCAAATAAACAATCATATAGAATTAGATATATAAAATTAGTGAAGTGAATCTAGATGGGCAGGAAGCTGATGGAAAAATGTCTGTATATGTGGCCTCCTTTTCTCCTTTATTCATCTTTTTTTGCCACTGTAGAGAGTGACCTACATCAGCATGAGTATTCAGTGTGAGGTAAATTGCTTCTCCAGACATTGACTAGTTCACTGATGTCTTCAGAAATGAAGCATGTCAAAAACGATGCTTTTTACTGACAAGTGATAAGAAATTTAACATCAAACTTGCACATTATCTGATGTTATACCCTGCGAAGCCTCAGATTCTGTCTCTCTGTCGCATCATTAGCATTTATTTACTACAGACTGCAGCAGGATTGCATGTTTTTTTGAAGATGCAAATTCCACATCATGTATCTTTCAATCACACTAGTAGAGGTGTGATTACATAGTTTATTTATGCTAGGTTTTGGTTAATCTGTTTGCTATAATCCTCATATTTAAAATTTTTAGTCACTAAGGGCCATATTTAGAGTTGAGTTAAGCATGTATTGTGAGGATTTAAGGGTCCAGTATGTCGGATTTAGGGGGACCTTAAGTAAAAATGGAATATAATGTTCATAGTTCATAGTTATAGTGGTTATAGTTATATATTCATATAATCAATATAATACTCTTAAGTATGTTTTCATAATGTATAATTACCCATGACTATGAATTGTTATGTTTTCATAAGCTTAGAATGAGCCCTTTATATCTACATACTACTACAGTAGCCCAGAACAGACAAACTTCTAGAAAGCACCTTCTGTGGCAGCATAAATCCGGAAGGAAGCACTGGAAGGATGACATAGAAGAAGAAAGGAAGACAAGAAAGAAGATATAAGAGGAATTACGGTTTGCTGGTTCTGGCTAACAAGTTTGAGTACTGGAATTTAAAAAAATGGAGGATTATACTTAGTATTTAACATAGAAAAGGCAAGGGAGTGTGAGTGTACATACTTGGAAGTATGCTACAGGCACCTGATGGCCACCGTATGTTCGAATACATGCTTGGAAAGGAAGGGTTAAGAGAGGGGCATTCAGTTGTTTGAATCCTACATAGTGAACCTTTAATACCAAAATTGGTCACATGACCAATGAGGGTTATGAGCTCAGGTGTAATGTAACTACAGACTAAGATAATATTCAGATGTTACAAGGGAGTTACAGTGACACATCAGAGTTTATCTAAAATATGTATTAGTTACGTGAGGTTCTGACCTTGAAATTAAGCCAAATTGTATTGTCAGATATCAGATCAAGTAAGGAGCAGTGTTATGTTCAGTGTGGCTGTCTGATTACAGTGAATGTTAACCACAATATATCCACATGCTGAAATGTATGTTTTGGCTATAAAAACACATGAACAATATATGATACTGATTGAGGCAAACTTTGAATATATATGTTTGACACTACTTATTAATTAATCATACAGATCAGTGAGATTACTGGTCTGTAAAAGCCTAAATATCAATGAGAATACTGTGGATAGTACCACATTACAACCATAGGCCATACACTATAAACATCTTCCTCATGTCATCTCAGGGAGTTTTTCCTTGACACCATTGCCTCTGGCTTGCACCTTGGGGATAAATTTATACATTTAAAATGTATATCTAGAAATTAGTACTAGAAGTACTATACAAATAAAATTGAATTGAATTGAATTGAATTAAGATGAAGGGATGAAATTCATCCCTTTAAAGCCCACAAAAAGTTTGTTTTTTCATGACCATCAAAGGAGTTGTGTCCTAATAAAATATTTTGCATACATCTGGAGGACTGAATTTCATATGGATTTCATAAGAAATGTAAATGAGCTGTAAGCACAACAGAGTGCTTGGTCAGCTTATCCATCAAACCATAGGCACATTTTCCTTACAGGGGACTGCACTAAATTAACAAAAAAGTATCATTATTTTATTAGTTCAACAACTTTATAAAATGATCCACATCCTGTGCTCATGTTATGATTTCATTAGTATCTTATGGTTTCATTAATTTGTGTGCACAATTATCTGTGGGAGCACAAATAATAAATAGGGTATGTGGGAACAAGTGCAATTTTATAAACCACTGAATAATGATGGTGGAAGCCATATTGTTGAATGAAACCAAATTAGCATTGATGAGTATGATAATTACAACTAGGATTATTCATACAGCAATATACTCCTAATCTATTCATATCAATGCTTGCAATCATCTTAGTCATATATCATCATATTAGCCTTTTCTATTTTTAATTTTTATATTGTATACATATTATGCTATTTTGGTTTACAGAAAAAAGAAAAACACACTACTTCCTTCTTCAGACCACATTTCGATCCCTCATATCTTCGGGCTTAAATGTGTTTAATAGGGTTAATATGTTCAAAAGTGCATGTGTTTAATGGTGGTTCGCTAGAGTAATTTTAATACTGTGAATGGGAAGCCCATAGAAAAGACATAAGCAGCTGTAACTCGACATTGAATATGAGGAAATTTCCCACATAAATATTCATATACAGCCCTTAGTAAACATGTTATGCTAGTTACTTAGCTAGTGTCATCCTGTCATGAGTGTTATACTATTTGACTATGGCTGATACTTGTTTTAGTTGCTATTTTTGCATATAAATGTACATGCTTTTCATGTTTCTGGTTGTGAAAGAGTTAAAGATGATTTGACAACACACATGACAGCAGAGACAAAAACATTCCTAATATTTTCTAAGAGAAAGTGTGATATGTTTCTTCAGAGAGATTTTCCTCCCAATTGTCAAAATAAATCAGGTGGAAAGTAATAGTTTTCTCTGCAAAGCCTGAATGTGAAATTGCATTTAAATTACACAGCAGGAATCTTTTTTTGTTGCTGATGTAATTTATTTATGATTTGTCCCTCAAAATGTTTTCAAGGCTTTTTCCTCCTACTTTTTCATTTCAGTCATCAAAAAAAAAGAAAAGAACAAAACATCCTGACTGTATGATCGATACTGAGTATAAAACATTTTTTAGACATTCACTTAAAATAAATAATTCCTTTTCTTTAAATGGGTGAATAGTGATTATTCTATTAAATTATTCTCAATAGTGGAGTTTATACACACCAGATTCAACGAGAGCTTGGCTATTGTTCACCTTTCATTACTATTGATTTGCATTATCACTTTATCATGCAGTCTAACTTTAGAATGTTTCCTAAATGTTTTCTTTTTTTAATTTTTAATTTCATTTTGTTATTAATAAATCTGACTGATAAACTGACAAAATGATCTGCAACCTGTAATAAGTGTGTGGATTGGTCATGCATATTATTCCTTATAATTTATTCAACACATATCAATTTATTAACTAAAACGGTGTAGCACTAAAATATATAAGCTGACACCAGAAGTACTTTAGTATTTCTTTAAGTATTTTGTGAACATTTATTAAATGAGACAGACTGAGAATATTAGAATGAGACTGAGAAAATGTCTTGTTAAATAATATGTGAACATTTTTTATTTCTGCTTTCCCAATATGAGAGTTTGGATAATAATATTATTAGAACATCTATCTAGATATTAATATTATAATATTGGGCAAGAAGTCGGGTACAACCTGGGCAGGTCACCAATCTATCGCAGGGCTAACACAGAGATGAACAACCATTCACATTCACATTCACACCTATGGGCAATTTAGAGTAGCCACTTGACCTAAACTGCATGTCTTTGGGCTGAAGGAAGAAACCAGAGAGCCCAGAAGAAACTCACACATGCACAGGGATAACTCCACACAGAAAGACCCCTGTTGACTGGCTGATTTGAACATAAAATGCTCTTGCTGTGAGGCGACAGTTCTAACCACTGCACCATTGTGTTGCCCTAATTTTATAATTGGAAATGCAAAAAATACAAATTGTACATTATTGAGAAAAATCATTCTCTCCTTTAGAGTCATAGTGTACAGTGTTACTAAGACAAACTGTGTTTTTTTAAGGCAATGCAATAGTGTGCTGATTTAGTGTACATTATTGTGTGTATTTGTGTGTAATTGTTTTCACTCATGTGATGCAAGTTTTAATACTCAGATAATATTAGATTAGATTAAACCTTGACCAAATCTTCTCTTTTCAAATTTCTCAACACCTCTGTTGTATGAACACACTGTCAACCATACATACACTCAACATATATATTATGCACACACCATCGGATTAAGATAATAGGGGAATTCTTTGATACTAGTAGCATACTTGTATATTTCTTTCCTGTTTCAAACACAAGATCGGTCACAAGGATGGCAAAGTTCAGTTTACCCCCACCTGCACTTTTCCTTGCCATCCCCTGAGACACTTCAATTCCATGGAGTAATTGGCTGGATAGCTTCACAGTGTACCTGGTTGCTCTGGGCTATGACGATATTCCTGACATAAGAAAAATGGAGCTCCTTTGTCATTGTCTCAGCATAGAGGGACAAAGTCTTTCTTAGCAATTTGGGCTCATCTGAGACATATGAAGAAGCAGTTGCTGCCGTAGCAAACCGGACAACAAAGGATTTTACATTGACGGTACAAACTCCGGAAGCGGATGCAGTGACCTGGTGAGTCTGTTTGTAGCTATGTAACTAACCTAAAAGACATGGCACACTTATGTGACTATGGTGCACTGCAGGACCAGATCATTTGACACCAGTTTATTGATGGAACATTATATGAGAAGACTAGGGAAATACTATTTCTTGAATTGGATATTCTGAATTTAAGTAGAATAGTGGAGTAAGCACTGCATGGTCAGGCTGCATTATAGCACTCATTCCACAAAGGCAGGGGGCCAACCTCTTGGGCTTGGATCAGTTTACAGATTTGGGGTTCATGCTTAGGGACAACGCTGGCTCTGACATTCACCATATCACCTCCACCTGGTGGCAAATGTGGCCAGGCTGGATGATGTGTCACCGGTTATCCAGCTCCTGTGCAGGATTCCTCTCACCCTGAGGTATGAGGTCACTTATGAGCTCGTGACCTGGATATGGGAATTATCAAGCCAGTCATTTCCCCCTGGCAACAACCCCTGGATTTCAAACTTGCTCATTGCCAAGAAGGTAATGAGCGCCATCTTAGCTGGCATTCTTGACATAGTGGCTTTCTTCTTTGACATTGACATTCATGTCACAGATTTGGGGAAACATTACATTTACATTTACATTTATGTCATTTGGCAGATGCCCTTATCCAGAGCGACTTACATACATACATTTTTTCTATACAAGTGAAGGTTAAGGGCCTTGCTCAAGGGCCCAGCTAGCGGTGCTGGGATTTGAACTCACGACCTTCCGATCACTAGTGTCTTCACCACTGAGCTACCACAGACCCCCTGACAAGCATGACAAGCACCTCCACAGGGTGGCCCTGGAGAACAACCTGACATAAGGAATAAGAAAAAATGCTGTTTTGCAGCTTCAGCCATAGACTTTAAACCTCTCAGTCAAGGGGATTTCCCCTCTGCACTCAAACTCTGAAGCCATCTACACGATTGTGGAATCAGCCTCAGCCTCCCAGGTAGCCTTATTTTTAGGCATGATGGTCAGCTATCTCTGTTCCCTGCCCCACTACTCACAGACCAATACACCCCTCTGCCAGCTGCTTAAGAAAGAGGAACCATGGAACTGGACTACAGCATATTCAGAGGATGTGCAAACACTTAAAGCCCAGCTTACAAAATCCCTTGTTTTGTAAGGGATTGTCTCTTCAACCAAGAACATCTGATTATTCTCATCTGTGATGTCTCAGCTCATGTGATTGGAGCACATGTACAGGATAGGGTGGAAAGGCCTGTAGGCTTTGCTTCCAGGGCCTTAACACCAACAGAACAGCACTACTCTGTTGATGAGTGTGAGGCTCTTGTCTGTGTATGGGCCTGCAAAAGGTGTCACCTCTACCTCTATGGATGCAATTTTGTTTTCTGAGTGGACCATCAACTGAGTGTTCTGGCCAAAAACCCCTGTGCCTACATAGATAGAGTGAACACCTGAGGCAATATGATTATGAGCTGAAATTTCCCCTAGGAGGGACAATGTGGTTGCCTACCTACTCTCTTGTTCTATTGATGACCCCACACGAATCATCTCCCCAAGTGATGTCATAGAACCTGAACTCATCCAGATGCTCCCCACACACCTATAGTCAGCCATGTCAGTGGATGAGCTACAGTATAAATCATAGCATAACACCATACTGACTATGCCATGTATGTACATACAATCTGAATGATCAGCAAAAGTTCCTAATGAGCTCATACCATTTGTTAGAGTATGTGACAAACTCTCATGCTGTGTCTCCAGGGGCCTTTGAACTGTGGTACTGCATGCACACATGCTATCAGTGGCACATGAGAGGTACCTGGGCATCATTAAACTCAAATAGCAATGCAGAGATCTTGTCAGCCCCATCAAGCACTTGCCAGAGACTGTGCACCATGTCTCCTCAGTGGGAAAACTGGAACACTGGTGCTGACTCCTCTGCAATCAGTCCATTGGTCGTCCCGCCCATGGGAACATCTCCTGCTGGACATCTCTGGGGAGATCCACAGGAATTCCCTTTCATCAGTCTTTCCTGGTTGTGCTATATCACCTACACTTGAAATGGCCTGAAGGCCAAAGGTCAAAGACACTGCTCTATAGGTGAGTGACTGGGTCCTAGCCAGTAGGCCTCATCGGTGCAACAAGATGGCATCATGTTGGACTCAGCTCAGCCCTTTCAGGTTGGCCACCACCTGAGCCACACTCATGCTAAGTGAGGGATCTCAATGGCATGCTAAAAGACTGAGAAACGTAACAAAACCATTCAAGGAATTGATGGCCCCACCACCTCCAGTCTCCCCTGCTGGCTGCTTATACTGCCACACAGGAGGCGTCTCTTACGCAGGTGAATGTTTAGGCGAATATTCCTGATTTAGACATGCAGATTTACGGGGGTGGACAAACTGAGAAATTGTACTTAAATGATAGTATAGATAATGTGTCAAAATCTTACTCAATTGAAAGTGGAAGCATCCAGCCAAAGATGTGTACTACTTGAATAATTTTAAATGTATAAACTATTAAAAAGTGAAAAGTTAATGTTTTTAACTGAAGATAAGTTAATGTCAGGTATCATGTTAAAAGTAACTTTTAGTACTTATCAAAAAAATGTTAGATGGTTTTGTTTTGTTTTGTTATGGGATAAATATGGAATTTTGCCTGAAAACTTTATTCAATCTTAATTCAATCTGGCAGCCTAGCCAGTTACTGTATGTTAGATACTGGAATCTATGCTCGTCTAAGCTGACATTAGTGAAGAAAACAGGTCAGGTTAGTGAATGAAAGATATTACTGAGATAATGTCATAGGAAAAACTATATAAACAAAATAAAATTGTGTTGTCCTCACCAAGTTTTATAATCAAACAAATAACCTCCGGTATCAACAACAATAACAATATTTTTTAATATGTAGTCTTTTTTTCCCAAAAAAATAAACCAACATGCAGAAACCAGGTGGGAAGAACATGTACACCCTTTCTACTTTCACAAACATTAAGGGAGTAATTAGCAGCCAGGTGTGCTAATGAAGTGCACAAGATTAGTTAAGAATCAATAAGTGTGACTACCTCTATAAAAGCACACATTTTGGCAGTTTGGTGTTCTGGAGCACTCAGGTATGTATCTATATCATGCCAAGACATGTAGACATCAGCCATGACCTCAGAAAAGCAATTGTTACTGCTTTCCAATCTGAGAGGGGTTATAAGGCCATCTCCAAACAATGTAAAATTCACTATTCTTCAGTATGAAGGATTGTTTACAAATGGTGAGCCATTTGGTGAGACAGTTGCCAATCTTCCCAGGAGTGGGAGCTTCTGAAAGTTCAATCCAAGATCAGACTGTTTAATGCTCAGAGATCTGAAGAAAAACCCAAGAGCTACATCATGTGACCTACATGCCTCTGTAAGCACATTAGATTTTTATATTCATGACAGCACAATCAGAAACAGAAGGGTGGCTAGGAAAAAGCCCCTTCTCTCCAAAAGAATATAGCAGCATGACTCAGGCTTTCAAAATTGCATCTCAACAAACCACAAAAGTTAAACACAAAAGTGAACAATATCATTTGGACTGATGAAACTAAGGTGGAGATGTTTGGTAATCATCCACAGCAACAACCAAAGCACAAACCAAGGACAGCATATCACTAAAGACAACTCATACCAACTGTCAAGATTGAAGATTTGGGCTTGTTTTGCAGCCACAGGACCTGGGAAACTTGTAGTCATTGAGACAACGATAAACTCCACTTTATACCAGAATATTCTTAAGACAAATGTGAGGCCATCTGTCCAACAGCTTAAGCTGGGCCAACTTTGGGTCATGCAACAGGACAATCATCCCAAGCACATCAGGAAATCAACACCTAAATGGCTGAAGAAAAAAAAATCAAGGTGTTGGAATGTCCAAGCTAAAGTCCAGACCTCAAGCCCATTGAGATGCTGTAATGGGATCCTAAGAGAGCGCTACATAAACGTAATGCCCTGAAACATCTATAAACTGAAGTAATTTTAAAGAATAGTGGGTCAAAATTTCACAAAACAATGTGAAAGACTGAAACTCCTACAGAAAATGTCTACAAGTTATTGTCACTAAAGGCTGTTTTGCTGGTTTAGTTTTGTACGACATGACTACATATTGGATTGTGTTGTGTTTTTTTGTTGTTACCTGAGGTTATTTGTTTGTATATAGAAGATTGTGAGGCCCTGATAAATAAAAACCTAGAATTGAAGGAGGGTGTGAAGTGTAGGGCTAAGGGTGCTCATGCTCAAGCTTCACAGTTACATATAGTGCTAACTGCATTGTAGATTGTGGCCAATGATAAGAGAAGTACTGTCGACCCATACCTTAATTTTAAAAGATATGGTAAAGGTAGAAATGAAGGTACAATGTTTCAGACAGTCTTGAATCTTGGAGTAAGAAGTGTTTAAATGCTTGTAGTGTTTAGTAATGAATTGTGTGTGTGTGTGTGTGTGTGTGTGTGTGTGTGTGTGTGTGTGTGTGTGTGTGTGTGTGTGTACAGGTTTTTGTACCCTTGTGAAGACCAATTTGTGGGATTTCACTATACTTATGAGGACAGTTTTGGATGGTCCAGTTTTAAGGGTTTTGCAAACAAAAATAGAAACAAGTAAAAGAGTCAAAAAGTTTCACTTTCATTAATGAGGTGAAGGTTATGGTAAGGTATAAGTGCAGGTGTGTGTGTGTGTGTATGTGGAGATGGTGCTCAGAGCTCAGCATTGATTCAGCAGTTTGATTCTGCACTTTTCAGTAAAATCTCCTCTCGCCTGCATACAGAGCCTCACATTAGTTCATACTGCATTGGGAATTTATTAAACATAAATCTATAGCTAAGCGCTTTGTAAAACTACTGACAAATACTAATGTTTCATAAATTATTATATTATATATAAATATGCATACATGTTCATATTTGGTCTAGTGTGTTGTCACATCCACGCTGGTTTTGCCCATGATATGGCAGCCCTGGATTACATTAGCCATCAGCCAAATCAGACTATTACAAATCACATGACCCTGTCCTGATTGTACTCACTTGTTTGTTTCCCCTTGATTAGTGTCCCTGTTTAAGTTCTTAGTTTTTCATATTTATTGGCTAAGTGTCTGTCTTATATAAAGTGTTGTGTGTTTGGTGCCATGTTTCCCTAGTTGTAGTTTCACTCTATGTATAATTCTTTTTTTGCCATTGTTTGTATTGTTTGTCCTTTCTTTAGTTAAAAACCTGCACTTGCACCCATTTGTACCATTTTGCGACATGTATAGTAGATGTAAGAATACAGAATTGATCATATCATGTGTTCATTATATTGGGCTATACTGTAGTTTTATTCATCCAATAAAATGTTGTTTTTTATTTTATTTTCTTTATTAAATAATTAATTAGTTATTTCTGTTGTTATTAAATTTCTTACTTAAATAATTTATTGGAAAGATCTTGATCTTACATTTGATTTTTCTTTCTTTTCTCACTCTGTCATCTTCCTTCCTGTATATGATCACTCAATCTTGAACATTTGCACATTTATATTCTAAATCTTTCTTTAAATGTTTCTGTCATTCTTCCATCACTTTCAGTTTCTCACTGGTGTGCAATTTTCTTTAGGAAGTGCACCTTTAGTGGATATTAATAACATTTTATTCCATCAGGGCATGTGACGTATTTGTTTTTATGCAGAGAGGCAGAGGAGACGGTTGGATTTTCCTGTTGCAGAT
Organism: Notoglanidium macrostoma; assembly: GCA_030068235.1. Taxonomy (NCBI): domain Eukaryota; kingdom Metazoa; phylum Chordata; class Actinopteri; order Siluriformes; family Auchenoglanididae; genus Notoglanidium; species Notoglanidium macrostoma. Next base: position 9,722,739 of record JAQQZR010000011.1, on the reverse strand, counting down.
TAATCAGCTTTCCCTCAGTGACCATATGCCATAGCAGCATGAGTCTGGACTTACTTCTCTACTGATCCAGGAGCAGCTTTATTTGGTTGATCCATAACAGGAAGTACAGCAGTAATGATCTAGAAGCAGTTTTATGTGACTGAAAAGTAGCAGGAAGTACAGCACTCCTGATGCAGGACCAGCTTTACTGTATGTGATTGACTGGTAACAGGAAGTACCACACGACTGATTGGGAATCAGCTTCATGTGACAGAACAGCAACAGGAACTACAGCAATACTGGTCCAGGATCAGTGTATGTGTCTGAAATGTAACAGCGATCAGCACCCGTATTCAGAAATGACAGAAAGTAAAGCAGGAAGTAAAGCACACCTGAGGAAATATAAGTCATTTATTTATTTATTTTTATTAAATTTTTTTTTTTATTTGAGTGCTTGACTGAGGAGATTGTAGGTTTTGGAACATGAGAAGATCCTTTCTCCACACTTCCACCTTCCTATCACTTTGGTAGAGGTTAATCTTGGTTCCAGAATGTTTCTGGCTTATCTCTGTATTTCTTTGATAATTCCAATCTGGCCATCTGATTCTTACTGCTGATGAGTCTTCTTTGAAAGGTGGATTGTGATACCTTCACCTCTGCTCCATGGAGGTTGTCGGTGAAGTCACTGACTGTTGTTTTTAGGTTTTTCTTCATAGCTCCCACAATGTTTCTGTCATCAACTGTTGTTGGTTTCCTTGGCTGACTTTTCTGATGTCTGGTTGTTAGTACACTTGTTATTTCTTTCTTTTTCAGAACATTACAAATTGTTCTAGTAGCTCTGATTGATTTTCCCTATTTTCTCAGCTTCATAATAGCTTTATTTTCTCCCATAGACAGCTCTCTGGTCTTCATATTGGTTTATCCGTTTTAACAACAAATGCAATTTCCACAGCTATTAATTTTTTAAAGAAGTTATTTTTATCTTGTTGTTTTTGAAATAAGATATGTCAGTGTAACTTCTGTGGCATACTAGGACTTTCAACGTAACCTGTTACCTTCTTAGTCTCTAACAGCCATAGAAAGAAAATAGGTAGAAAGAACAGGTCAATTAGAAAAGCCTGTTGTTGGTACATAGCAATGTGCATATAGTCCCCTCCATTAGCATATCTAAATCAAGAAGATGGGGCAGAGTCATCTATACATAGATATTCAGGAAACAACTAGCAGAGATGTTGGTGAGCAAGCATAAGTGTGCTGTTCCATGTTTGTATATCCTTTTTAACAACAAATGTAGTCTTCACATATGAACATGGGGCTGAAACAAAGAGCAGACATTTAGAGATAATAATTATTTAAACAATCAATCTAACAGAGCACACCTGAGCAACACTTGTCATGTTCCTATATTTTGATCACTTGAAAAATGTGTGTTCAAACAAAAGGTGCCATATTTTAAGCTGTTTGTCTTATTTGTCTTACGTCACTGTCTAACACATGTCTAGATGTGTTAAGATGAAATTTTGATCTATCATCTCATACTCATCTTCTCAATACATTCAAACACAAATGCATTCAGTGTATAGTAAAAACAAAAGAACTGGCCTGGCTTTTCCAATACTTTTGGAGGGAACTATATATATATACAGTGGGGCAAAAAGGTATTTAGTCAGCCACCAATTGTGCAAGTTCTCCCACTTAAAAAGATGAGAGAGGCCTGTAATTTTCATCAAAGGTA
>JAQQZR010000011.1:9656589-9680428 GCA_030068235.1 Notoglanidium macrostoma | reverse complement strand
GTAAGCTGAAGATGAAAAGGAATTTCACCTTTCAGCACAACAATGACCCAAAGCATACATCCAAATCAATAAAGGAATGACTTAACCAAAAGAAGGTCAGTGTTTTTGAATGGCTAAGCCAGAGCCCAACTAAAAATCTGTGAGGTGACCTGAGGCAGGCTGTGCACAGGAAATGACCTCACAATCTGACAGCTCTAGAATGTTTTTGGAAGAAAAAGTGGGAGAATATTGTTGTCAAGATGTGCCAAGCTGATAGACTCTTACCCAAAAAGACTGAGTGGTGTAATAAAATCAAACGGTGTTTCAACACCGTATTAGCTTAGGGGTGTGCATACTTATGCAATCAGGTTAATTGAACTCTTTTATTTTTTAATAAAAAAAATAATTATTTATTTATTTAAATAAATCGTGGGGGAATAGTGTTTGTTAATAGTGTTCAGTCATTTTTACAGGTTCAGTTGACCATTTTTTTGTTCTCTATAGTAAATGTGTTTTGTTGGAGGTATTTGATGATAATAGAGGGCATTGGTTGATGAGGTGATTGACAGCTCTGGACACGACAGTCAAGTCTCATGAATGAGCACACACTTTTCAACATGCACCTGAAGCTCTTGACAGTTCTGTAGTAAAGCTATGGCTTCTGCTGTAAACTATTCTAACAGACCCTCAGCAGGGAGTTTCTGCAGCAGTGGCACTGACAAAAAAGTCAAGCCCAAAGCTTTGGAGTCATTTCCACAAAACAAAAATGATTCACTCCACACACGCACACGCACATGCGCGCACACACACACCCCACCACCAGCAACAACAGATATAAATTTTACTTTTACTTTAAACTTGTCTGGTCAAAATTAAACGTATAGGAGTATGAAATGCATACTGGGTCATTTGTGTGTATAAAAAATGCACAGAATGCCTTCACCTTGCTCAGCTGGAGGATTTCAATTGGTTGAAATAAGCACTTAATAATATTCTCATGCATGGCACAGTGGATAGCATATTCCTGCCATCTCGCAGCTTCCGGGTCCTGGGTTTGATCCTGAGCTCAGGTTTGTGCCATGTGGAGTTTCTCACATCCTCCACAATAAATCAAGTATCAAAAGAATTGTTAGTTGCAACCCTAGTTTATATTAATGCTTTCATTCTTATACGTTATCCCTTCTATAGTAACAGCTCACAGGGTATGGGAAAGGCGCCACAAAAAATTCAAACTATAATTAGATTAAATTAGATTAAAACCATGTGTATTCATTGATACGGTTTTCTGTAAGGAGAATTATTTACCAGTGTCATTGCTTTGTAACAGGTAAAGCTGTAACGTTAAGTTTTCCAACATAGGAAAGCCTTCAGGACAGGGATGTTTATGCTTAGTGTTTTCTCCTTCACAAGGCTGTGTATTATTTTGTTTAATTAACTTCAAGAGAGAGGGAAAAATGGGGCTGGTGAGGAGAAGAATGTTTATAGCTGATATGATATAAGTGATAACATTGGCAAATTGCTGTAGTCTAAGAGTATTAAAACACTCAGGATGTGCTGTTCTAGGAAAATAATCAACTTCAGGGTGAAAACAGTACTTCTGCTTCATCACACCTCCCCATCTTTCAGTATTTTACTGTAACAGCAACACGTATAGAGTTTTATTACTTACTTAATTTGTGCCTTATTACATCATTTATGAAACATGTTATAGGAGAGGTTGTATATGTCCCATTTTCTTTGTATTTATTGCTTTGCTTCAGTAAACATGTCAGATTTTTTTTTTAAGCGCAGTTCATATTTTATTGAAAATTTATTGCTATGACAGAGATTCTGTGAGACTGCTATAGATCATCTCTGGGTTCTGGCATTATTATGCCACCTCCGGTTGATTTTTCACACAATTCTTTGTGTTTGCATGGCCATCTGAGGGCTCGGAGGAGTCCTCTTTGCTAAAGAAGGACCTGATGCAGTGTGACAAAGATGAGTGATGTAAATAGGGAGACACGCCGGTGTTCTCCAGCTGCGGCTTTATCCCAAGGTCATGAAGAAAGGGAGTGAATCCAGCAGTAATCCCTTCTCGGCAAGTGTTCCTGGAAACAAGCTGTCTTTCGTGTCAGAATATAAGACTCATCGGGCATGAGGAGGGTTTTCAGTGCCGCTTCCATCAGTGTTGTTCATATCGATCATGATGAGGTTGAAAATTAAGATGCAATGGGGATTTAGAATAGTTGTGATTGCTGTATTGCCGTAAACTCCTGCTGAGGTGATGAGACGGGTCACTGCAGGACGAGAGACATATCTACACATCACAAAGTCCTTTGTTTGTTTATTTATTTTCTCTTCTTTGCAGGTTTCCCTGATTCTCCAGGGAGTGTTCAGTGATGGAGGTGCTACAGTGCGATGGCTGCGATTTCCGTGCAGAGTCTTGCGATGAGCTCAAGGCTCACATTCAGGACGTCCACACCGTTTTCCTGCAGCCTACAGATGTTGGGAACGAATCACCTCAAAGGTCAAGGTCCGATTCCTTAAACTCCTTCAGTCATACTGAGGAGGATGACGAGGACATCGCCAATAATGAATGTGAAATTCCACACAAGGAAACAGGTACAGCTGTACTCCATGCACTTCACGATTGTATTTTCTATTTTTTATGCCTGATGTGTTGTGTGTACAGTGGAGATCAAAATTTGAGAACAAATTACATTTTCCTACATTTCAAAGTCACTGCTTGTCCCAATTTCAAGTTATCCTAACCTAAATTGAAGGGCTAAAGTTGAAGTGCATTTCATAATTCATTTGTAAAATGCTAATATTTAAAAAAAAAAAAAAAAAAAAAAAAAAGAGCTGTGATGAAAATTATGCTAATCCCACAACTGGTTCTAATTTCCTTTATCTAACAAACCCTATTTATCTGGCCACACACAGTCATTTTGTAAGATTCCGAGCCTCTCCAAGGTGACTGAAACCCTGCAACAGCAGGTTGTTCAGATGAAGGCTGAAGGGATGATTCTTTCATCCATTCCAAGTAAAGTTGGTCGTTCTAAGAGTGTGATTTCGAGAATATTTAAATTTTACAAAGGCGCTATTTATTCATGTCCCCAAAAAATCAAGCTGGTTGTCCACAGAGAAGACAAATGCATGAGAGAACAGGATGATACGAAGACTCTCGTTGGGGAATTAATTCAACACTGCAGCTGGAATTGCTCGCCAAGGCAAGATTCTGTCTAAGGCAGTGTCTCACTCTCTGAAAGAATTTGGACTGAAAGCCTGCTCTACATTGGCTAAGCCTCTCCTCAGCATAAAGATTCAAAAGGCTAGACTAACCTTTGCTGAGGAGCATGTTGTGTGGATGGAGGAGAACTGGTCCAAAGTTCACTTTAATGATAAGGGAAAGTTTAATTTTGTTGGATCAGATGGGAAACATTATGTTCAGTCTCAAACTGGAGAAAGACTGAACCCAGAGTGTGTGAATAAATTGGTTAAATTTGGAGGAGGAAGCATCATGGTTTGGGGAATGTTTTCTGCAGCAGGAGTTGAGCCTCATGCATAACTACTAATGTAATCAGAACCTCCTTCAGCAACATGCGGTTCTTTCCCTGCAAGCATCTCCCGATTAGCCTACAATTTCTGGGCAAGACAGTGCCCCTTGTCACACTGCAGAGGAGGTAAAGAACTCTCTTGAAGCTGAGAACATTGAAATAATGAAATGTCCAGCCCAGAATCCTCATATGAACCCAATCGAGAATGTCTGAATGATCACTGGAGACAACGTTATGGTTAAGAAACATATTACAGTTACCAAACTCTGGAAGAGACTAGAAAAAGAGTGGACCAAGATCAAACCAGAGAACTGTGGAAAATTGTTGATGTCCTGCAGGTGCAAATATGCTGAAGTGATTCAAAGCAAGGGCCGCTACACTTCCTACAAATTTTTGAAAGCTTTTTTGGAAAATTTGTTTTCTGCTACAATAGTTACTCTTCTGTAATTTTGCTTGCTGTATTTTACACATTATAAAGATTTTTTTTTTAATTGTCTTGCTTATCTTCAAAAATATACTAGTTGAAAAGGCGATATGCCCACAGCTAATGTTCCTTCAAAGTTTGAGCGATGAAGGTCAAAATTTGAGAAAAAATCAAATATTTATTGTTCTCTAATTTTGATCTCCACTGTGTGGTGAAAGCACAAGTTTGAAGGATCTTGTACATCATTTATCTTCACCATTCTGAGCAATGTAAAATTCTGCAAACATGGAGAAGCCTCTCAGTTTCTTCCACCTTTTCCACTTTCTTTACATTCTTCACCTTTTCCACTTTCTCTACCTTCTCCAATTTCTCCACATTATCTTTCTTCACCTTCTTTACTTTCTCCACCTTATCAACTTTCTTTAGTTTCTCCACTTTCTGTATTTTCTCCACATTCTCCACTTATTCTGCCATCTCCAATTTCTCTACCTTTTGTACTTTCTCCACCTTCTGCACCCTTTTTTCTTTTTCCGCCTGCTCCACTTTCTCTGCCATCTCCAATTTCTCTACCTTCTCTGCGGTCTTCAGCTTCTACACTTTTTTTAACTTCCTCCACCTTCTCCATGTTCTTATTTTCTCCCTTCTCCATTTCACTTTTTCTGCTCTCTCCACCACCATCTTCTAAATCTTCATGTTGGGCACATTCTCCACTTTTTCTATTTTCTCCACTTTCTGCACTTTCTTTATTTTTCTTTTACCGTTCCACATTTTTCTATCTTCTCCACATTATCTACTTCTCCCACATTCTCCATTTTCTTTATTTTCTCCATCTTGTCCGATTTTTCCACCTTTTGAACTTTCTCCACCTGCTCCACTTATTCTACCTTCTGTTCTTTTTCCACCTTTGTAACTTTCTCCTCCTTCTCAACTTCTTCCCCTTTTGTACTTTCTCCACCTGCTCAATTTCCCAAGGTTTTTCTATTTCACCATCTTATCTAATGTCTCCAGTTTCTACACTTTCTCTACTCTTTCCACCTTCTCCACCTTCTTAGAAATCTTCTCCATGTTGTCCAGCTTCTCCACTTTTACCATTTTCTCCAACTTGTCCACTTTTTCCATTGACTCCACCTTCTCCATTTCTTTACTTTCTACACCTTCTGCACTTTCTTTTCTCCTCCACCTTTTCTACTTTATCTACCTGCTTCTGTTTATCCATCTTCTGGACTTTCTTTACCTTCTTAACCTTCCACCCTTTCTTTACTTTCTCCATCTTCTTTAATTTTATTTTCCAGCTTCTCCATTTTTGTTGTTCTTGGTCTGTGTATTTGTCTAAATCCTCGCCTCTTTTCTTTGTCTGGTGACAAAACTAATATCAGTTGTTGATGAGTGTGGTGTGTGTCAATGTGTAAATAAAATAAAATCTTGACAGCTAAAAAAAGATTAAAAGTGATGTTTTCAGAAGCACGCCTATGTATTGGCTCAGTTCTGTTCACCTGGTTCTTGTGTTATGGGAACGTTGTAAGTAGTAAATAGACTGAGTAAATAGACTGATAGAATAGTAGTAAATAGCCACCGCAAGAGTGACTTGTTAGATTTTAGGTGATAATGAGGCATTAACTTAAATTCTGTAATGTTAACAGCATCCATTTTAATAAACATTACATTTTTAGCTTTGAGCAGACCACAGGTATCCACAGCAACATGATGGCGCACCAGCAGGTTGTGTCCCGCAGCTTAGTTTTTGAGGACACCCAGTCTGGTCACATTTGTGAATGTGGTTATAAATGTGAGCAGTTGACTGCAAAAAAAGGCATTGGTGTTCTGAGCATTTACACCAGTGGTATTGATGAAAATCCAGTTGGAAAAACTGTTCATATCCTATGTTTCGCTCCTGAGATTGTGGAAATGTACATACAGTCCACCAAAGCTTGGTTTCTGAAAAGGTCCTGGAAGATTCTAGTGTGGCCATCACAGTCATCTGACTTAAACCCCATAGAAAATCTCTGGTGGGATTTGAAGAAGGCAGTTGCAGCACGCAAACCAAAGAATATTAGTGAGCTGGAGTCCATTTCCCATGAGGAATTGGCTAAGATTCCTCGGGAACGCTGCCAGAAGCTGGTGTCTGGCTATGCATCAAGTTTGCAGCAGGTCATACAGCAAAACGGTTCTCTACTAAGTACTAAAGATCCTTGTCATGAAGGAGTTGAATAATTTTGAAACTTCAGTAGTCATTAAAAGCGGCATTACATGTTGACTGTGGAGAAGCCACTTGCAATATTAATTGTGTTGAGCTATTTAAATTATTCTTGTTTGATTTGGTTATTTGATACAGCTGAAAGTTTGTCAATTTTGCCAATAAACCCAATTTGCAATGGGGTTGAATAATTTTAGGTGCAACTGTATAAGAAGACATATCTTGAGATATACCATATACCTATACCATGACATAGGCCTCTTGATCAGATATAAACTGGCAATGAGTTACTGTAATTTTATGCACAGATTACATTGTCAAGTTTAAATCATTTATTTAATTAAAGTACACACATCTGTAATTAACATTTTGTGAAACTCTGCTATTTTATAATAATGACCTTAAACAAGCAATCCAAACATAAATTAAGGCAAGTAAGACTAGATGTTCCATTAGGGCAAATGTAATGGCACCCTATAAAAGTAAGAAAAGCTAGCATGTGTCTATGATAGCTGACATGCTGTTATGGCTGAGCTGCATTACTGGAAACATACTGTCAACACACTTAGGAGGCACACGTTAATATTTAGTTGTCATTTTCTCCTTTTCAGCTCCCTGTGAACTTTTCCTTTTATGGAGTTTTGTGGGTATTACTAAACAGCTGAGCCATGAAAATGCATGGTCATTTACGACTGATTTATCATTTATCAACATATGCATAGGAGTGCAAAGAAAATCTGTGTTGACAACTTTTATCAACCTGCCAGAAATCTTTTTGTTCTGTTTGACCTACATAAACAGCTGTCTGGGTTATTGTTATGCCATTGTGTGTTAAATCATGTCGACCTCCCCATGAATCCCAAATTTTCTATGTTCTGTCCCTGGCCTTGATCACACTGCTGTTTTTATCTAAGCGCACACTGCACACAACTCCAGCCTGAAGTCTGCTTCAACGCTACTGTTTCTCAGAATTAATGAATCACCCTGGACATTATTCCAAAACATTAGTCAGACTCATGTGTGCATCATGTCATGAATCATGTCAATCTGCACATTGATGAAATGAAAATGCTTCATGTTAACATCTGTGTATTCATTGCATCACATGTGCAGTTGGTCTGTTTAACCACAGTAATAATAAAACTATCTGGGTGACAAACGGAATATACGGTCCCATACAGCTCACATTGTGCAGGTCAATGATGAAGGAGATATTGTTTAGTTCCCCCTTTTGAATAGAATCTGAGGTGTTACAGGTGAAGTGTGATCCTTTAAGGTGGTCATGAGTAGGATAGTACTTGAAATCAAAATCAGTTCATAAGACAGACCTTATCGCCCAATAAAGGAATAAATATATGCTCTGTCCTAATTCTGCCATTTGTTATGTCTTCTAACAGTGTTGACATCTTTCATTCATACTTTCATTTCTACACATTTACTTATGCTTTCATGGCTTCAAAATTTCAAACTAGCCTCATTTTCCACATGAACAACAACGTAATTTGTGGATTTCTGTGGATTAGATTTTTATGCCCATTGGAACAGATTTTCTATCACGAAAGAACAACATTTAAACACAGCATTGAAATAACATTTAAATAGTCCACTGGTTTTGGATTCAGAGTGTGTGTATGATTTAAAGACAGCATGAAAATTGTATGTCTGCAATGTTTACACAATGTTTTTTCTGTATGGCCCTGGGTCATATAGAATCACTGCTTGTTGTTTTTAATCACCTTGTTGTTAATGTTTGCTTGCTGTTGTTGTTAATATTTTTCTTGCTTATAATACTATTAAGCAATGTAGTAAATTGTAAAATAGATGCAATTTGTCATAATGGGTCCTTTTATACATTCCAGATGAAAGGACTCCTAGCCTTTTCTGTTTTAAGCACATATGCAAATAAACAGCGTGCAAAAAAAAATGCTGCTTTTCCTGTTTATCTTTCAGGCCTCAACTCCTTTACCACAGATACGGGGCCCTTCTCCAGTTCAAACCAAATGATTTACAATCAGTCAGCCGACAAGACAACAACCCCATTTTTTCAGTGCAAATTTTGTGTGCGCTACTTCAGATCAAAATCCCTTCTCAATGAGCATGCTAAGAAGGTCCATGGCATTGAAGGAGGAGCTTATTCAAATGATCATTCAAATTCGCTTGACGCATCCAAGTCAGGTTTCAATGTTGCAGCGCGTCATAGCGTAGAAAAGCTGTACTCCTGTCAGTATTGTGCATATAAATCACCTCGCAGAGCAAGGATCCTGAAGCATCAGAGTATGCACCACAAAGATAATTTTCTGGCCCATTCAGATTCTCCTGTTGAAGCAGAAACTGAAACAGAGGTTCTGGGCATGGACTCAGATGCCATGTCTTCAGAAGAACAGTGTGAAGAATCACAGGATCGTACTGAACGTAATGTTTTGGAATCCATGATCAAAGCCCGGTCCAGAGGTGGCTTCAGCTGTGAGTGGTGTGGCTTCCAGACCTCACAAAGACAACAGTTATGTGATCACATGATGAAGAAGCATCGAAACATGGTTAAGATTATGGTATCGCTGCAGAAGCCCAAAGCAGATGGAAGTTCAGGATCTTCCAAATCAAATTCTCCTTCATCACCAAGAAGCACTCCAACATCCAACTTGATGTCGACTGATCTAAGTGGCAATGAAGGCTCCTCAGCCTCTGTGAAAGGCAGTGCCTCAGTGAAGTCCCAATCAGGTCTGTCACATTTTCAATATTCCCAGATTACAGGAAAGATTCCCAACAGCACAGGAGCTTCCATATTGTCAGAGAGATCAACTTTTGCCATGTCAGACATCTCACACTCAAATGTAGATCTGGATAGCAATGTGCGGAACGATTCGCAGAGCAGCTCTGATGATGAACTCGGTGACGTTGATGAGCCTGCTTACAACAACTCCTTGTGCACAGCGGATTCTGCTAAGCTGCTTCTGTCAGAGGAGGATAATAAACTGCTAGAGACGGAAGGAATTCCAATTGGAAGGCATCTGAATAGGTTCCAGTGCCCGTTCTGCACTTTTTTGGCTAAACATCATAGCAGTATCTCTCACCATATAGAAAACATACACTTAGCCAGCCAAACCACCTTGTACAAGTGTGATGAGTGTACATTTCTTTGTACAAGTTCAGTAAAACTTGCCACACATAAGCAATGTCACAGTGGCTCCTCTTCTGAATGGGACATCATGGACCTAACCAATGAAAGCCAAGATGGCCAAATTGAAGACTCAGTCAATGGAGGAAATGGCAGCTCTGTCATGAATGGCCAGAAATCCATGGATGTAGAAGAAAATTCTCATCATTGTTCACTCTGTAATTTTTCCACAATGACACTAAAAGGTTTACGTGTCCACCAGCAACATAAGCACTCATACTGTGATGGGATGCAACCCTCAACGCAAGATGATTCATTAAATGAGCAACAGGATTCTGAATCAGAATCATATGGCACATCGAACTTTGTGCAAAAAACTCAAACATCAATCCTAGGATTTTCCTCCAGAAAGCACCTTATTGGAAAGACAGCCAGGAAGTCCATAAATGACTTGCCTCTGGATCTGTCCCCAGTCAAGAAACGGACAAGAATTGATGAAATTGCAAACAACCTTCAAAGTAAAATTAGTCAGAGTCAGCAGCATGAGGATGTTATTAACCTTGATGATATGGAGGATGAGGAAGAGGAAAATGAAAATTATGTCGATGAGAAAAAAGAGAAAGAGAACTCTGAGATTCAAAGTCAACGCTTCACGTATAATACACAGCATTTGTACATCAGGAAACCTGGTTTTGTTCAAACAGAGCGTGGTGTTGGCAAAAGAAAGCGTAGTTTGCAGTCCAAGTTAACATCAAGAAACATTCCTATTCAAGTCACCGTCTCTGATGAGGAAGACAGTTTTGATGCAGAGTCTAAAGATCTCCAAGATCAAAGCAGTCGAGACAGCAGAGAGACCTATCAAGAGAGCACCGACTACACAGAGGAACCTGGTAACCTTTTCTACTGTAAACACTGTGAGTACCAAAACAAGTCTGCTCGCAGTGTTAGCACCCATTACCAGCGTATGCATCCCTATATTAAGTTTAGCTTTAAATACATTCTTGATCCAGAGGATCAGAGCGCTGTCTTCCGTTGCCTAGAGTGTTTCATAGAATACAACAACTTCAGTGACTTACACCAGCACTACATGGATCACCATCCAGAAGCTAGCAACGTTCTCAACTTTAACCAGCCAGATTTGGTTTACACATGTCGCTTCTGCTCATACACCAGCCCAAATGTGAGAAGCTTGATGCCTCATTACCAAAGAATGCACCCCTCAGTGAAAATCAACAACGCCATGATCTTCTCAAGCTATGTGGTCGATCAGCCTCAGAAAGGATCTACAGAGTCACAGACACTGAGAGAAATCTTGAATTCAGGGCCCAAGAGCTTCACCAACTCTGCCTCAAGGTCTTCTTCAAGTCCTGCTCTTAAAAACTCGATCAAAACACCTGACTCAAATGTGGATTCTGAAGCCTTTAGAGAAATTGTTGATGGTAATGTTGTTGTGTACGACTGTGACATGTGCTCATTTGCAAGCCCCAATATGCACTCTGTATTGGTTCACTATCAGAAAAAGCATCCTGAGCAGAAGGCTTCATACTTTCGCATACAGAAGACCATGCGGGTCATATCGGTAGATCGAACACAATCATTAACCAACTCCACGTTTACCCTGCCAAGTACTCCGAAGCCCTCAAATGTTATGCCCTTGACTCTGGATGATGAGCTTTACTACTGCAAACACTGTGTTTACAACAACCGATCTGTGGTGGGCGTTTTAGTTCATTACCAAAAGCGCCATCCAGAAATCAAGGTGACTGCTAAATACATAAAGCATGCACCGCCTACACTTGGGTTGATGAAGCTCATGGATGAGTTGCAGATTGCACCTCCTAAACAGTTTCTGAAACAGTTAAGCACCAATACAACTGATGGATCCAATCATTTGCATTCAAAAGGAACTGCAGAAAAGGGGGAAGGTGAGATGTTGTTTTTCTGCCAACACTGCGACTACGGGAACCGCACTGTGAAAGGAGTGTTGATCCATTACCAGAAGAAGCACAGAGATGTAAAGGCAAATGCAGATTTGGTTCGAAGACACACTGCTGTGGTTCGCAGTCAAAGGGAAAGGGCTCAGATGATCCAAACAGGAAGTTCCACATCCACTGCCACCTCAGCCACTGATGCAGAGAAATCCAGAGTGCTTAGATCTTTAAAGTGCAGACACTGTGCTTACACATCACCCTATGTGTATGCCTTGAAGAAGCATCTTAAGAAAGATCACCCCACTGTGAAGGCCACAGCCATGACTATTTTGCGCTGGGCTTATCAAGATGGGATCTTGGAGGCTGGTTATCACTGTGAATGGTGTATTTATTCCCATGCTGAGCCCAGTGGGCTGCTCATGCATTACCAAAGACGACACCCAGAGCACAATGTTGATTATGCTTATATGGCCAGCAAGTTGTGGGCCGGTCCTGATATGTCCACCTCCAAGCAGGTGGGCAGCTCTGAGATAAAGCATTACCAATGCAGGGATTGTGCCTTTGAGGCTTGTTCTGTTTGGGACATCACCAACCATTACCAAGCTGTTCATCCGTGGGCTATAAAAGATGATGAGTCTGTTCTCATTGACATCATTAAAGGAAACCATACATCAGATAAGCTTGTGTCTCCAGTGGGAAAGGGAAATGTCTCAACATCCAACCCATTCAACAGTCACCAGACTGATGAAGGCACTGTGGAGGTTAGCAGGTCAGCAGCTGAACATCATCCCCACCTTTCCTTCTCCACCAGCTCCTCTATATCAAACAATCCATACCAGTGCACTGTGTGTCTGTCTGAGTATAATAGTCTTCATGGGCTTCTGACTCACTATGGCAAGAAACACCCAGGCATGAAAGTGAAGGCTGCAGACTTTGCACAGGAAGCAGATATCAATCCTAGTTCCGTTTACAAGTGCAGGCACTGTCCATATGTAAACTCCCGCATCCATGGGGTTCTTACACATTACCAGAAACGGCATCCACTGGTCAAAGTAACAGCTGAAGACTTTGCTAATGATATTGAGGAGGTCAAAGATTTGGTGCCAGATGGAGATGAAAGATCAAAAAATCAGAGGCAGGGATATGGTGCCTACAGATGCAAGATGTGCCCTTATACGCATGGAACACTTGAGAAACTTAAAATTCATTATGAGAAATATCACAACCAGTCTGTTTCGGATATATTTACGCCAACGTATGTGCATTCCTCTTTTAGAAAAGAGGATACTGTCGCTGAATGCAGTGTTAGCACTATGACTGAAGCGTCCGATAGACGTGAATTTGACCTTGCCCTTTCAGAATTGGTGAAGACAGAGAAACATACCGTGTTCCGATGTCAGCTCTGTAAATACTTCTGCTCAACCAGGAAGGGAATCGCTCGGCACTACCGCATCAAGCACAACAATGTACGAGCTCAGCCTGAAGGCAAAAACAATGTCTTTAAATGTGCCCTCTGTTCCTACACAAACCCCATCCGGAAAGGACTGGCTGCTCACTATCAGAAACGGCATGATATCGACGCTTACTACACACACTGTCTCGCTGCTTCTAAGACCTTGAGTGAGAAACCAAGCAAAGTGACTGTACCTCTGGCCTCTGAAGAAGATAAGACGCCAATGAGTGAGGAGCTGAGGCAAGCAGTTGACCGAAGGAAGTGCTCATTGTGCTCTTTCCAGGCATTCAGCAGGAAAAGCATCATCTCACACTATGTCAAGCGCCACCCAGGGGTTTTTCCAAAAAAACAATCCTCCAGCAAACTCGGTCGTTACTTCACTGTGATTTATCCCAAGGATCCAGAGAAACCAGCCATTATAGAGGATGTTCAACTGGTGGAAGTAAAATCAGAAAATGATATAGAACATATGGAGAATGACTTGGGATGGCCACACTTCAAGTGCATGAAGTGCTCTAAGCTGACATTTGACACCATGGACCTTCTCGTCTCACATTACAATGATTACCACAGCAATGAGCTCAAGCGGGACTTTGTTACCATACAGAGCCCAGTGGAGGAAGACACTGAGCTCTACCAGTGTGCTCACTGTGAAATTAAGTTCCTCACTCTTCCTGAGCTTAGCATCCACCTTACGAAGCACAATGAGAAGTTTGAAAAAAGGACAGTACGCCATGAACAAAGAAAGCAGCTCCAGATTAGGCAGAAATCCACTGAGCCACTGGAGAGACAACCAGAAAACAAGGTAAACTGCAATGAGTATGTTTTTGTTTCATTAATCAATGTAAATGTTTAAGCTTCATGCTAAAACTGACCAAACCAATGCCTCATCAATTGTCTCTTGTTACACAGATGGATGGCTCAGCTGAAAAAGCTCCTATTGGCTACAGGTGCAATTTTTGTGTTGAGATTCACCCAACACTTAGAGCAATTTGCAACCATCTGAGGAAGCATGTTCAGTATGGCGAGGTCAAAGAAGGACATGTGGAGGTGAAAAATGAGACACTATTCGTGTTTTCCTTCCTCGCCACTAAATTGAAAACTGATACATACGGTCATGTTATTTAGATACGTTTCTTTATAAGCTAACATTTTAAGTTTGTTGCTATGGTTACATCTTGCAGGCTTCTTGCAATCAGACATAAGTTTTATTTATTGAAATACAAGTAAACTGAAATAAAATTATACTTATCAAATAATTACTACAGCCAAAATAAAAATGTCAAATGCAATTACATAAACATGAACATTATATTTAAATGCATTTCGTCTGACAGCAGGGAGTGGTGGGAATTTCTGATGGTATTGCCAATGGCAGCATGGAGGATGCGGTCACTACAGACACTATTCCCACTGAGACAAAGGATGGCGTGTTGGTCACCATGGCCACAGGCATCACAGAGAGGGTTCCGGAACACCGGTGCGATATGTGCGATCGAGTTTTTATGTCCATGCAGGGACTCCGATCTCATGAACGAAGCCATTCGGCCACAGCGATGATCAACAGAGACAACAAGTACAGTTGCCAATACTGTCAGTTCCAGTCAGCTTTCAGGCACAAGTATGGCGAGAAATATCCAAAATAAACAGCCACTTTATTTATCATGTCAGCTAAATGTTACCATGGAACCGACTTCTGATTATCTGAAACTCTAATTTTTTTTCCTTCAGTCTGGACCGACACATTCAGTCTCATCACGGACATCACAAACCATTCCGCTGTAAACTCTGTCCCTTTAAATCAGCTTACCTGAGCCGCCTGAAGAGTCACCTGCACAAATCACATGCAGGTACACGCACACATGCGCACTCATGCACACACAGACAAACCCAGACAGCTGCAAAAGTCACATGCAAGTACACATACCTGCACAAATCACACACAGATACACACACACACACGTATACGGACATACGCAGTTCTGTTCACATTTGCTGCAGGTAAGCACACACCTACACAGAACACACACCGGTACTCACACACAAATCCCAAGCAGACAGACACACACATTGACACAAATCACACAGACATACATGCATTTGAACAAATCCCTTTTAGGTGTACACACATACCTGCACAAATCACACATACATACATAAACACACACTTACACACCTGCACAAGTGTGTTATGTTTATATGCGATGCATTTCTAGCTGTTAATTATCGTTGCACTTGTTGGTCTTTGTTGTTGTTGATATTGTTTGTTTATTTCTTTGCTTCAGGTGAGAACACGTATAAGTGTATCTCATGTCCATTCTCGACAATGACGATCAGTCAGCTGAAGGATCACTCACTGCAAGAACACGGAGAAACTCTCACACTGCCCCGACTGAGAGCCCGAGCCACCCTGCGCACCACCCACACACACACACACAACGATGAGCAACACACACATAACGACGCACAACACACAACTAACGAGGCTACCACCAACGGTACGTACCAACACTGTACTCCGGTCAAAGGTCACACATTTAAACCAATAATAGGTGCTTTTGGACCGGACAGTTCTAGGGACCTATTGAGAGGCGCTACCCCTCGGGCAGTGGTAGCTCAGTGGTTAAGACAATGTACTAGTGATCGGAAGGTCGTGAGTTCAAATCCCAGCACTGCCAAGCTATCGCTGACAGGCCCTTGAGCAAGGCCCTTAACCCTCAACTGCTCAGTTGTATAAAAAATGAGATATATGTAAGTCGCTCTGGATAAGGGCATCTGCCAAATGACATAAAATGTAAAATGGGAGCTCCTCTGTGAACTACACACCTTCAATGGCCTTTTTTCAGTTTGCATTCACACCACAAGTAGGAGCACTGAAGTGACATTAGCAACATGAAAATCGCATTGTTTCCGCCATCGCACATAGGCTCAATAAAGTCTGGACTTCTCTGTATGGAATTCTCGGTCCATTTATCCTTTTTTTCCTCATATTTAAAGTTGACGTTAAGAGCCTTTGTTCACACAACTATTGTTTTATATGGATTTAAGGCTATTTTCGACTCAGATTTTTTTACAGTTTGGAAAATGTGGCTGTTCATTATGAAGATACGAATTTCTTTTATATAGGCTGGCAATTTGGCATTTAGAAAATCCACTATTCATGATTTTTTCAGTGATTTTAGTGATTTCAACAAATAATGCACATAATCCCCCTCACTCCGTCTCTCAGAGGACGTGCACGCTCTGTGAGTTGGGCTTTGTTCTTTGTTTGTTCGGCTGTTTAATACAAAGATACAAAGAATTTTCATATACTACCTGGCCATTAGAAAATCCATGGGTGGTGATTTTTTCACAGATTTTTTAGTGATGATTTCGGGCATGTCCCGTATCCCTTGACTGTGTGACACAGAATCTCAATACACATGCGTCTGGACCATTCACCGTACGCATGCAACTCTCTCCCTGAAAACAGCGTTCTAAGAACTATAATCGTTCTCAGTTCCTGCAGTGTGAACAAAAAAAAGGTCCGAAAGCAACTAATGACACATGTATATACATGAATTATTCTTATGCAGGAAGTGTTTAGTAGCTGGACAAAACAATAAATCATTAAAATTTTCAGTATAATACTGGAATACCCAAGACTAAAATGACAAATCTATACAAATCTATCATTTCAGGCTGCTATGAGACCAGCATTCTACCCTCGCTATTACAACAGTGCACCCCTGAAGAAACCACTGTTACAAAACAAACACTTAAACACACGCTCATCAACACAATTGGCATCATTTTCGTCTAGTCTCTGTAATTTTAATTAATACTCTATAGTTTTGAATACATGCTCTTTCTGTTTCTGTTTCTCCCTCTCATTCTGTGGCTCTCACCTCGCTCTCCCTCTCTCATTGTCTCTCTCCTTCTGTCTTTCGCTCAGTCTCTTTGGCATATTTGGAGCCACCGGATGTTCAGCAGCAGTTGAGTCATTACCAGTTGGCGTCTCGTAATCAGGCCCCACCCACTCTTTTATCAGCTTCTCCTGGCCCCTCCCCATCGACAATGGCAGAAACACTGGGGCCACCTCTGTCCCGCCCTGATTCGACCTTAACCTGTGAATTCTGTGAGTTCAGCTCGGGTTATATGCAGAGCCTGAGGAGACATTACCGAGACCGCCATGGAGGAAAAAAACTCTTCAAGTGCAAAGACTGTTCCTTCTTCACCTGCTACAAGTAAGTACATCATCATTAACCATGACAGTCAGCATAATCACTGTGTGTTTGTTTTAGTTTTGGGTGTATATTTTGGTATTTGCCATGCCTGATGTCTTTTTTAATGTTCACTTTAGTGTTAATTGCATGCTTTGATGTTTCAGTGTTTTCTTTGTGTTTGTTTTTGATTTTTGGTTTGGTGTTTATTTGGGTTTGTTTTGGTGTTTATCTACGTTCGTTTTTGTATTTGTTATGAAGTGTTGTTTGCTATTTATTTGGTGTTTATTTTGTTTGTCTTGCAGATCCACCTTCACCCTGCATGTGGAGGCCGGTCACAGTCCCCCCTCTGATGATGGACTGAGAGAACTGCGCTGTCCTTTCTGTCTCTATCACACCAAGTCCAAGAGTCACATGATCGACCACGTCCTCCTTCACCGAGGTATCCACTATACCACCCTCCACTACATCACCTTCCTCTGTACCACCGTCCCCTACACATATGTCCATTGCACCACTGTCCACTACATCACCATCCACTGCACATCTGTCCACTATACCACCATACTCTATTCCACCATCCACTACATATCTGTCCACTGCACCACTGTCCACTACAAAACCATACACTATACCACTATCCACCACACATTTGTCCACTACACCACTGTCCTCTATACCACTGTCAACTACACCACCCACCTGTGTGCTACTGTCTACTGCACATCTGTCCACTATACCACCGTCCATTACACTACTGTCCACTGCGCCACCCTACACTACTCCACCATCCTCTATATGACCGTCCACTGCACATCTGTCCACTACATGACTGTTCTCTATATCACCATCCACTTCACATCTGTCCACTACATCATCATCCTCTATACATCCGTCCACTGCAGATCTGTCCACTACAAAACCATAGACTACACCATTGTCCTCTGTACCACTGTCCACTACACCACTGTCCTTTATATCACTTTACACTACACCACATCCAGTACATTACTGTCCTCTGTACCATCGTGCACTACAGAACTATCCATGACACCACTCTCCTTTATACATCCACTCATTGTACATCTGTCCACTACACCACTGTCCACTACACCCCCGCCCATTACACCACTGTCCATTACACCACTGTCTACTACACCATCATCCATTACACCGCTGACCATTACACCACCATCTGTTACGCCACTGACCACTACACCACCATCCTCTATACCCCGTCCACTACATATCTATCCATTGCACTACTGTCCTCCATACCACCATCCACTACCCATCTTCCCACTATGCCACTGTCCTCAGTACCACTATGCACTACATATCAGTTCACTAAAACACCATCCATTATGTCATCATCCACCACATCACATTCCACTACACCACCATCCAATACATCACCGTCCTCTACACTGTCATTCTCTATGCTACTGTACCTTACACCAAAATCCCTTATACCACCACCCCCTACATCATTAACCACTACACCACCATCCTCTAAATTATCATCCTCTTTACCACTGTCCTCTATACCATAGTACTGATCATACTACTAATCATACATAGTATTTTCTGTTCCCCCAGAAGAGCGAGTGATCCCTCTGGAAGTGTCTCGCTCTAAACTGTCTCGTCACCTGGATGGTTTGATCTTCCGCTGTCATAAGTGCACATTCACATGTTCGAGTGGTGACAGTCTGCAGCAGCACATCGACAAACACAACGAGCCCAAGCCGTATGAGTGTCGACTGTGTTACTATGACACAAAACACCAGCAGCAGCTTGAGGATCACCTCCGAGACGAACACAAGGTCAGCCTCCATTCTCTGTCCCAAACAGAGTACTTCAAAACTACATAGTGTTCTTACTTAAATACCAGCACTTTTTATGGCTCTGTCTTAAACACTAGAACATTCAGATGCTATTCTACTGACATGGTACCGATAATGGTAAAGTTCTTTATTCATGTCCTGTTTTTGCTACAGGTGATCCGGAACTTTGAGCTGATGGGCCGAGTGAATCTGGACCAGCTAGATGCCCTAAAAGAGAAAATAAACAGTGAAGAGGAAGAGGAAGTGAAGGAGGAAGAGGAAGAAAAGGAGGAACTGGTGGCCATTGATGAAGAAGAGCAAACCGAGGAGACCGGAAGAGAAGAAGAGGAAGAGATGGAGGAAGAGGTGATGGCCACACAGGAAGAGAGTAAACAGGAAGCAGAGATGGCAGGTAAGCAATAAACAACAACATTGCATAAAATTATTATTAAGCATTACTATGTTCTCATAAAATGCTATAATTTGAATTATACATTTATTTAACTTTTTATTCAACACATTTAAACATTACTGTGGTACTGGAAACATCAAAACTATTGAATTTACAAGTGCAAATGAACAATTAATTTTAGAATTTATACATTCGGGTCCATAAGTATTTCGACAGTGATATACTTTTCATAATTTTGCTTCTGTACACCACTACAATGGATTTAAAATGAAGCAATCAAGATTGAAGTATAAAATTTTAGCTTTAATTCAAGGGCTTTAACAAAAATAATTATATAGTTCCTCCATGTTTACAAGCTCAAAATTAATTGGACAATTGCCTGTATAGCAGTTTCATGACCAGGTGTGGCCTGTTTACTTTTTATTTAATGACAAATTAAGGAGATAAAAGATCTGGAGATGATACCAAGTGTTGAATTTGCATTTGGTAGCTGTTCATTGAAACTCTCATTATGTCATACAAAGAGGTGTCAACACAAATGAAGGAGGCCATGAAAAAAACCAAAACAGACCTATCAGAGGGATAGCAGAAACTTTAGGCATGGCCAAATCACCAATTTGGTACATTCTTAAAAAGAAAGAGGGAAAATCACGAAAACTGTCACTGTCTAAATATGGACCTGACTTATGGACCTGACTGCATTTAATAACGCCTTTATTCCTACCGACATTAACTGTCTGTCTCTTGCTGTCTCCCTCCTGTCTGGGTGTCTGTCTGTCATTCCCACTCTTTCTCACTATCTCTGTCTCTGATTTAGGATTCTGTTCTGTTACAGAAACGATGATGCCGTGTTCTCCGAGTGCAGGAAAAAAGTTTCCATGTGAGTTTTGTGGACGAACTTTCTCTCTTAGTTTGGAATGGGAACGTCATGTTCTCCGCCATGGCATGTGAGTGTCCGGCCTTCAGTCATGTTTATGTTCAAGTACAATCAAAAGCCTCGCAGCAAATACATTAAGTACATTATTATTATTATAATTATTACTGCAACTACTACTAACAATAACAACAACTAATTAATAATAATAATAACAACTTCACACATGGTTCAAGACATTTTTTTTTCCTTTTCAGGACTGTTAACAGCAACATGAGAGCTTTGAGCCCCGTTGCCTCAGTAACAATAACAGATGGAGGCATTGACCAATCAGCTAACACTACAGAAGCAGAGAGAGTGTATCAGTCCAGCCAATCTGGGAGTTCTGTTCAGAATGCGGAAGATTGAGAGACCAAAAATGACATATAGAAATGTACTGTGTTATAATGATGTACGGTTTGTTGTTGGAAAAAAAACTAGGCTGCTTCATGGACACTTGACTTAAAAAAGTGAGGAAAAAAGCAAAACTGTTCATGGTTTTGAAGCATTGTTAGATTTTAAGTGTTAAACATGGGTTCTATAGGTTGTGTTACATCCTAGCTGTGTGTTAAATCGCTGATCCTTTAAAAAGTGTGACTTGGTCCCATAGGACAGATGCTAATAATATATTGGTAACCAATAGTGACGAATCTGTAAGAACTCTGTTCAGGTCAAATAAACACTTCCTGTAAGGTGACGTGTTAAAAATGTCCCCTGTTTTACTTTCATACTGAATTCTAAATATGTTAGTGAAAAAAATGCTAAACCTGTTCAAACTTTCAAACATGCACTGGGTGAAATATGACGAATACTGGAAATGTATTACAGGAACAGCTTGTGTTTCCGCACCCCCAATGCCCCATGTTAGCTTAATATCAGTGAAATTTCAAGCAAATTCTAATCCAGAAGATATTTAACTGTCCTGTCTATATTGTCAAAAAGAAAAAAAAACTAAATTTACTGCATTTAAAAAAATTTAATTTAATTACATTTAATTGTATTGTATTTTATTACACAAAAATATATAAGAAATTGCTGGCTGTATTAAACACCAATAAGCATGTCTGTGATATCTTTTTATTTATGTACATTTGGCCCATTTATCAACATAAAAAACAGAATTGTTATTGTATGTGTTCAGAACACTAAATTGCAATTAAAAAAAAAAAAATTGGCATTTAAACATATTAATATTATGGCTCCATTTCAGAGCCAAATTTAATGTGTATTCTTTTCATTAGAACCATAAGGCTCTCTTATAAACAGCTACATTTCTGTCCCGGTGAAATTATTTCCACTGCAACTCACAAACGCTGGGATTTTTACAGCTTCAGGACATTAAAATGATGAATATTCCTCATTTTAGCAGTTTAAATGCAAAGCGGTGATGATTCTGTAACACCTGACACACGGATCGTGTGATTTGACCTGAATGCTGACTTACAGATTCAATATTTTTTACATTTTTAGCCTTGTGTTAATCTTTAATCCTGTAGCTGAATTCCTTCAGGAATAGTCGCCATCTTATTTGTATCAGACGTTTGTTGATTTTATTTTTATTTAACTTTTTTTTTTTAGTATATGGACAAACACTGGGCCCCAAAGTTTTGTAGCAAATTGCTACTGTAGTTTTATTCTATTTTTAATTCTAATTTTTATTTAGTTTCTGCTGCTTTTAAGGCATGTTCCTGCACTCCATCGTGTATGAAAGCAAAACAAACAAAACAACAACAAAAAATAACTGTTTATGTAATAACTTAAAGCACCTTCAGCTCCATGGCTCCATTTTTTTGTGCATGATTGCAGGAAACAAGAACTGACTAAGAGTAGCATTTTGGGTTTAGCTATTTTATATTGAGCAGCTCGTCCCAACAAGCAATTACAACGATAAAAAAATGTTTTATTTGAATGATTGTTTTTATGCTTCTCCTTAAAGGAACAACGAATAGATTGTATGCGATGAAAGTTGCTGCTCAAAAACCCTGAAGCCTTATTATTATTATTATTATTATTATTATTATTATTATTGAGGTCATTTTACACAATTTCTTTCTAAACACAATTTGGTGCAGTTACAGTACAATATAGACACGTCCCACAATAAGGGAACATTTTTTGGGCAGTGAGATAAATTTTGTCCTGTTCTAAAGAAATCCCATAATTCTCAGAGAATTCTCAGAATAAATTAGTAAATTTTTTAAAACAAAATATTGTAATAATTGACTCTGTATTTAACATTTTTATCATAGTATTAGACAATTACCTGCATAATAAAAGTTTAATTTCGGCACATCTGCGTGTTATGAAGCAAAAGTCATTTATAAATAGTTTAGAATTCGTCACATTTTTGATAATGAAACAGAAACCATCAGGATCTGTGATATCGCTGATGAAAACGATTGTCTTTTCCGCCTTGTCTGATTAGCCAGGAAGGAGAATCCAGCTATATTCTGGGTAATCGGCTTTTTTCTTTTTCTTTCTTTCTTTCTTTCTTTTTCCTTTTTTTTTTTTTTTTAACAGAAGCTTCATGTCAAGTGTTTGGGAATGTGGTGGGGATTTTTTTGTGTCGTCCATATTTAACAAAAAAAAAAAGCTCATTTTGTGTGGTTATAGGAAATGCTTTTCTTTTTCTACCTTTAAAAAAGAAAAGAAAAAATTGTTTCTTTCATTATAAG
Organism: Notoglanidium macrostoma; assembly: GCA_030068235.1. NCBI lineage: Eukaryota > Metazoa > Chordata > Actinopteri > Siluriformes > Auchenoglanididae > Notoglanidium > Notoglanidium macrostoma. The sequence goes on along the minus strand of JAQQZR010000011.1, from coordinate 9,657,768 downwards.
CATAAAACTTTGTAAAAGACAGAAACCCGTTAAATTCTGAACACACTGGATTGTTGTACATATGATTTAGAGTTTTGTTTCTTTGTTTGTTTGTTTTGTTTGGAGTTAGTTGGACAGTAGCCCCTCCATCTCGCCTTCTTCCTGTGAAACCCGTGACGTTGACTAGAAGTTTGTTGTTTACACTTTGTTTTCTGGATATTCTGTAAATATTGTAATTCATCGGGTTTTTTTTAACTTGTTAATAAAGTTATCAGATAACAAGAAACACAGGTCTACATTCTTCTGTTCCATTGAAACATTTTAACCCAGTTAAAGTCGCTCAAACGATCGGAATGATGAATCACATTAGACATGAACTTAACTATCATTCAGCTTGAAGTGAGAGAAACTAATCTGAGATAAAGCTTGTTTAAGCTCCATCCAAATCAATCACACAGCTGCAGTGGTAGAGTGTAACTAAGTACATTTACTCAAGTACTATACATAAGTATAAATTCCAGGTAAATGTACTTTACTTGCGTATTTCCATTTTATGCAACTTTATTACATTTATATTTATATAAGTGGGCAGATTTAAAAGTATATTTTCTACTCCACCTAACCACAGAGCCAAATATTGTACTTTTTACTCCACTAGATTTATCTGAGCTTCTAGTTACTTTCAGATTGCAAAATTTTCATATCCTTCCTATCCACTGAAAAATGTGTGCCTCCACATGTGGTGATTTAGAAAGTTTGGGATAAACTGAAGGGTTAAATGTTCCTTTATGAGCTGAGAAACTTGTCCTACTTCTTATGTTAATAATTAAACTACTTAATAACCCTCTTGGATTAGCTGGAAAATTCACTGCCACGGCTGTTTTTCTGAGCTCATGAAAAGCCGACTTTTTAAAGATATGTGGCTCCCACAGGACAGCTGCTACAAACATATGATGATCTTATAGAATATGATGCCTTCCTGTAGATTAAACTGCCCAACAGTATATAAAGTAATTAAAATGAGCTCAATATTAATGCAGCAGGAATATTAATCCAAACAAATCACATATAATAGTAAAACACTGACATTTTTAATATTGAATAATATTATATATATATTATTAATATATACACTACCGGTCAAAAGTTTGGGGTCACCTTCTAATTCAATTATTTCTTTATTTTTATGACTTTAAAAGA
>JAQQZR010000011.1:9642183-9653225 GCA_030068235.1 Notoglanidium macrostoma | reverse complement strand
TCAAGTCAGGAGTTAAATCATTAAGTTTAGGTTCTCCGAGTTATTTGTAGAATGTGTTAACTAATGCAGACCGCTACAGACGCCGGCGTCTACATGAAGGATACACCTTCAATATATCTTAGTGAGCCCTGCCCCCAATTCACACCTTAAGGTAGACCGAAACTACTGGTCATTAGACACCTGAGAAAACTAATTTAGTATAGACCTGCAGACACTTCTAAATCTAAATAACACCACAGAAACAGAAAATACTACTGTCAAGAATCAAGGTCCAACTGAGTCAAGTAGATAGTACACAAAAGTCAGAATCCTACCTTACTAGTAGAGAAGAAATTCAAGATAGAACCAAAAAGCACACTGAATATTGAACTGGATACACCTTCAATATATCTTAGTGAGCCCTGCCCCCAATTCACACCTTAAGGTAGACCGAAACTACTGCTCATTAGACACCTGAGAAAACTAATTTAGTATTGACCTGCAGACACTTCTAAATCTAAATAACACCACAGAAACAGAAAATACTACTGTCAAGAATCTAGGCCCAACTGAGTCAAGTAGATAATACACAAAAGTCAGAATCCTACCTTACCAGTAGAGAAGAAATTCAAGATAGAACCAAAAAGCACACTGAATATTGAACTGGATACACAATATATCTTAGTGAGCCCTGCCCCAATTCACACCTTAAGGTAGACCGAAATAGAAATAAAATTGAATTGAACAGAATTTCATTGATTATTACAAAACAGAGGAAGGCTCTAAAAAGTTACCAAAGTATTTTAAGTTGTACAAAATGTCATTAAGAAATGGCAGGTAAAGAGAACTCTAGAATTTAAGGAAGACGAAGTAAAGTCTCAGATAAAACTGCCTTTACATTGGCAGCAAGGCAGAGAAAGGCAGAGCAAAATCCCCAAAGGACTCTAAGGACATGGAGAAACATTTAGCTGATATGCAAGTGGTTGTGCACCATTCTACTTTGCATTGCTTACACAAAACCATGATTTGCATGGAAGAGCCATCAGAAGGAAACCTTACCTCTGACATAATCACAAAAGACAATGTCTGAAGCATGCAAGACAACATCAAGATAAGTCAGAGGCATTTTGGAAACAAGTGCTATGGATTGATGAAGTAAATTTGGAACATTTTTGCTAAAATCACCAACGGTATGTTTGGAGAAAAAAGCAGTCGCATTTGATGAAAAGAACACCATGCCAACTGTTAAGCATGGGGTAAATCTATTATACTTGTGTGACAGCCAGTGCCACAGGAAACATTGCCCAGGTACATGAAACAATGGATTTCAGTAAATATCAGGAACTGATAACAAGAAACTGAAGCTGAAAGAAATTGGCTTCTACAACAGGATGATGATAAAAAAGCATACCTCAAAGTCCACAATGAGCTACTTCAATAAATGCAGGCTGAAGCTTTTGGACTGGCCCTCAGTCCCCTGACTTGAATATCAGTGAAAACATGTAGGTAGATGTCAGAACCAGAAATTTTCTGCAAGGAATATTGGTTTAACATTCCTAAAACACGAAAGATTCGTACTTACAAAAAGCGCCAAGAACTTGTTTAACCTTTTTACAAGTAGCAGCATGAATCCAGAAGGAAGCACCAGATGTATGACAAAGAAGAAGAAGTAAGAGGAATTTTTGATTTCTGGTGCTGGCTAACAAGTTTGAGAACCCAAATTTTGAAAAATGGAGGATCATGCTTTTTATTTAGCATGGAAAAAGCAAGAGAGTGTGAATGCAAGTACTTGGAAGTACGCTACAGGCGCCTGACCACCACCATATGTTCTAATATATGCTTGGAAAAAGAAAGGGGTAAGGGAGGTGAATTCAGATGGTTGAATCCTACGTAGTGAATCTTTAATGCTGATTTGAAAAAAGAAGAACAAGACAACAGGAAAGAAAATTCTAAAAATGTTTTCAAACGTTCTTCCTCTGTATTTCGCACTGCAACTACTCTCATCTACTGTACAGTATATTACTGCATGCTCAGTTTCGCACATGAACAGTCAACGAGTGCAGTCTGCACGGACACAAAATTTTAGGTGCTGTGGTGTAAAAATGAAATAAAGAATCTTATCATCCAATTGTTTTGATTATTTAAATCCAATTCATTTAAAAAAAGCAGTTTTACATTAGGACTTTCATTCACATACTGACCTTTTTATTTCACAATCATGTTCAATTTGTTGGATATATTCACTTGCTGTTTTTCTAGAACTGTGGTTCATGTCCTATCTGAAATACTGTAAAGCTGAGCAAACTTAAATGCCACCACAGTTCTATAGTTCACGATTAAATACCACCACAGTTCAACGTGGGAACTCACATTTTTCCATGAACTCTGACTTTCTGATTTGGGGGTGTGTCAGTAACAAAATGTGAAGATGTCTCCCAAAATTATCATGATGCCTACAGAAGATTTACATGATAATTTTTTATGTTAACTATTCAGTTCTTCATTTTCCTTCAGAACGGGTAAATTTTTCTCTTGCTTTCAAAATTTCTAACCAAAGCCACTTGAACACACACATTGTAATGACCACCTCCAACAGACATGGCAACTGAACGAAAGTATATTCTCGAGTGAATCCCCCATATAAATGAACGAATAATCAGTGATTTGTTTGTCGGACTCTGTCTTTCTACTGTCTACAAGCACTTGTGCACTGACTCATTTGTTCATCTTTTTTGTTTGTTCCTCGCCTCCTCCTGGCTCCTTGCAGAACTAGGCGAAGGCTGAGGACTGATTGGCTCACTGACATGTCAATCAAGCAACTTCAAAAGACTGTGGGAGCCTGGAGCAAGAGGTGGATATTAAGGGTGCACTCACACTAGGTTCAATTGCCCTGTGCTGCACCTGGGAGCGATTGTCCCCCTTCCCCCTCCCCCACTGGTTCCACTCCCAGGGATGTTTATGTCATCATGATGCAACTTTTTGTGTTGAAGAAAAGTGGTCCCACTTAGCATGATGGAGACTGTTTTACATTGCAGATTATTTTGGGTGTGGTGACACAGCCCTCTCACATGCCATACAGATTTATTAATTATGAAATGCAGTGATTTTCAGTAAATCGCGCTGCACGCATGAGAAGATTGTTTTCAAAAGCAGCTGACATTGCAGGAAGAATTGGCAGCTTTCCTCTGTGGCACGGTGGTGTAGTGGTTACCACTGTCGCCTCACAGCAAGAAGATCCTGGCTTCAATCCCCGGATCACCCAGGGTGCCTTTCTATGTGGAGTTTGCATGCTCTCCCTGTGTATGCGTGGGTTTCTTCTGGGGACGCCGGTTTCCTCCCACAGTCCTAAATGAATAACATGTGAATTAGGTTAGTTGGCTGCTCTAAATTGCCCATAGGTGTGAGTGTGAATGGTCCCAGCCACTGTTAGTTTCACACAGTTAGTGTTTCGTAGTGCTGTTACCAAGCCCAGATGAATTGGAAGGGTTGCGTCAGGAAGGGCATCCGGCAGAAAAACCCCAGCCAAATCAATGAAGCGGATGAGAGACTGTGTCCACAGCGCTGTGGCAAGCCCGAACAGGGAATAAATTGGAAGAAGAAGACTCGCCAACTGCAATCCATCTATAAGGTCAGAGCCAGACCTGTTATTAACCTGAATATGAATTGAAAAGTGCACATGATAGTGTTGGAGTTAGGACCCTGGGTGTGGTTAGCGATCATGCTGCGCACGAGTTCAACTGAGCCGGTACTGATCTGGTACAGTTCAGCTGATCCCAGGAGCAATTCAAATCGTGTAGTGTGAGTACACCCTTAGAGCGTACTCACACCAGGCAATCCAAACCAGTCCCTGGAGTGTTTAACCCCTAAAGACTGGATCAATTGACCTGTGTGATCACTCCGGACCGCTCCCTTGGACTGCTTGGAAGAGGTGCCCCCGGGAGTGGGTCAGTTGGGTTCATGTGCAGAGTGATTGCTAACCGCACCCAGGCTCCGAATGCTATCACATGCACTTTTGAACTCATTGTAGAAAATTAGGATTAATAATGGGTCTGGCTGTCACCTTATTGATGTAGTTGGTGAGTAAAGCTGCAAATTCCTCCTGTAATGTCAGATGATTCTGTAAAAACATTCTTATGCATGCAGCATGATTTACTGAAAATCACTGCATTTCATACCTGATAAATCTGTATGGCATGTGAGACAACTGTGTGTCACTGTGCCCAACATAATCCACAATGTTAAAACTATGGATTGAGGTCAATGTCTTTTATATGAGAGGGCAGAAACCGAGCAAGAACAGAGTGAAAGAGAGTGCAGAAAAAATAGTGCATCTTTGAAACGCAGCACCCTGAAGATAAATATGCTCACTTCTTACAGCCCTGCACTTGATTCACTATTTCCCCCGCGCTTCTCAGTTTACTGTTTAAAATTACAGTTAACGTTACTTATATTTTGCCTTGATTCCCCTATACTGTAACGAACAGCAGACTTTTCAGAAGCGAGCAGTAAACTGAGAAATATGCAGGAAACAGTGACTGGAACGCAGTGCTGTGAGAAGCATTTGCACTTATCTCCGGTGTGCTGCGTTTCAAAAATGCAGTGTATTTTCTGCGTTCTCATCATCACTATGGTGACATAAATGCCCCAGAGTGCCAGAGTGGATTGTTTAGCACAGTGTGAGTGCAGACCAGTGGGGGAGTGGAGAGGTGGGACAATCGCTCCCAGGGGTGCCAGAATTTACTGCTTTTTGAACAGAAGAGCAATACCATGCAGTGTTTTGCTGTAGAAATAATAAACAGAATATAACAAAACAAAAAAAATGTTATAACAAAATGTTGTTTTGAAACAAATTAACTGGAGAAAAGAACCTCACATAATTAATTATAAACTAGGGGAATTCTAACTGAAAGCATATCTGAAGTGTTCTGTGTTTGTATTCAGTATTAGAAACCTGAAAAACTTACTAAAACCATGATTTTTAGGACCTTTTTTAGATAACAGAAAGAAAAAATAGCCTACCATTTTCTGTAAAAAAAAACCCCAAAAACTTCTTTTTTAAACTAGTACATATGCCTATGTGTGCGCGCTCACTAATGTGCATATGGGATATGGAAAATAATTGATAGCAGGCTAGCGCAAGAGGGTAGCAGGCTACCGCAGCTCGTGCAGTTTTTATGGCAATGAGAAACAAGGCATGCATGCTCACAGGCCAAAGTCGTGACTAGCACGTGATTCAGTCACTGTTGTTGGATCCGTAGGATTGTTCAGTTCAGTTAGTCAGCTACAGAAATACAAAACACTTGTTAGTTCTCACAGTGCATAGTGGGTATCTGTATTGTAGGTAGTAGACGAGAGACTGGGTGATGTCATGGCTTCATGACTTGCAATGTAACACTTTAGCTGTGCTATATAAATGGGGTTTACAGTGAGTAGTGAAAAATTGGTGACTTTTGGTTATTTTTGGTGTTTGGCTTGATGTCATATCATTTCCAGTGTCGAACAGGAAGTTAATCTCCAAATTAAAAGAAAAGAAGACAGAATAACAACAATATTTCAGCATAATGAATAACAATGCCTGCAATAATAGTAAATAAATCCCTTCTTGTGATTGAAAGCAACTGTATTTACACAAATGAGCATTGTGGAAAAGCATTACCATTGCTTTTGAATGAAAAAGTTGTTACTATCACATTTGCAACATTTCACAGGAGGTTGTTAATCGTAATTTAAGGTTTGATTAGGTTTTTATTATTGTATATATATATATAATTATTATATTATATATTATTTTTTATTATATTATTAGTATATATAATATATATATTACTGCACCGGAAGTGCTATTTAAAAAAACGAACGAACTGGTGACCTGCATTCTTTTATTCGTACTTGTTTGACATTTCAGTGAACAAACCAGCTTTTTATAGTCATGGCATATAGACCAGCAAGGACAGTGGGCATGTAGTCTGTAATAATTTTATATAATATTTGAAACAGCCATGTAATAAAAGCGATTCAAATGATTTCACAAAACAGCCTACATGATGTGATTTGTAATTACTGAAAATCCAAGCTACATGTAGGCTATTTTCATATATTATCTTGATAATATTGGCCAACAATTTATTTTAGTATAGTATATATATATACAAAATATATTTAAAATATGTAACTACTAGGTTACTAGTTTGTCATTTTAAATTTCACAACAAAATGGATGACCGTAGGAGCTAAATGATTCAGAGGAACGAATTGTAGGTGTACGAATCTCCAATTCTCTCTCTCTCTCTTTTTTTGTAAACATATTGTACTGTTGTATGTATACATCTTTCTGTTTATCTGTTTATTTCACTAGTTATTTTCTGACTTGTTTCCAAAGTCTGTATCAAAGCTTTAGCAATACAAATGTTAATATTTGTCATGCCAATAAAGCAACTTTGAACTGAATTGCAGCATATTGGTCTTTTCAAAAGTGCTAGACGAACAAACGAACAAACAAACAAAGCAAACGAACTGAACGAAAAGTAGTCGTTCACTTAGGTGAATGGGAACGTCCTTCTCTAACCTCCGAACTCGTACACAGGCACCTCCGAGGACTGACGGCTGCCTCTGTCTTTAAGAAGCTACAGCCAATTAGAGAAAAGGGGCGTTCCTGGTTGCTGAAATCTAAGCGTCTATCATACAGCGATACTGCGCATGCGCTGTGTACTCCTGGTTTGTTTATGCGCTGCAAAAAAAGGCAAGAGCGTAATGGCGGCGAGCAGGCTGTGATGAGCTAGCGAAAATAGCCTGGACTCACTGTCACACCTTGGGAAAGCTCACAGTCTCTCCTCATACACGCACGGAAACTGCTCAAAATGCAGATCACACTGAAAACTCTGCAGCAGCAGACGTTTAAAATCGATATCGACGCGGAGGAAACGGTGAGAGATATTCACTCGGCGGAAGGGCTCGAGACACGGGGCCGCGAAAGTTGGCTTGTGGCTATGCTAACGCTACACATATACTCACGTAGTCCGTGTTTGTGACAACTATAAGATGCTAAACCACGTCACATGCGGAAACTGAATACAATTTTATCTTAATTATACGCGTTTATGGAGAATGGCTGAACTGTGATCTAGTTTAGTTGTGAGAAAAAAAGTTGAGAACGCCAGCACAGACATGCTAAGCTAACTAGCCAGCTAACTCTCGGCTATCCACGTTAGTATAATGGCTAACTCGCATGCTTGATGTTGGTGAACGTCCAAATGTATTGCGAGACCCGGTCTTTGATACAGTATTAATTTTGTTATTTATTGTTAGTACTTAAGAACATGGTGCCAAGTTTAAATTAGTTAGCTTGCTATTCGGCTAATTGTATAGTTAACGCTATCTGACATTCACGAATAAACTTTGCGTTTATTAGCCTTTGGGAAAACGTGTTTATCAACATGCTCGTTTATTTATTAGATTTCTACAACACAGTATTTTAACAAATGACGCTTGTTGAGCTTTTAATTGCGGACACCGAGCTACTTGTGCTATCTAGCTAATACGCCGATGCTAGCCAGTTAGCATTGCGTGGCCTGCTGAATCACAACCCAAGGCAGCTAGATAATTAACGGACTTAAGTCCGATCTTTCCTTTTAGTTTTGTATTTTTGCACAAATGAGCACTCTGAATTTATTTTAATAGATTGTTGCCAAGATTTCCCCTGATATAAGTCACTGTTGTCATTTATTTAGCTTTTATGAAAACTTAGGGGGGTAAAATAGGTGAAAGTTAAAGTTGAACTCGGGCCTGAACCCCTGTAGCTGCAGTGACTATAAATCATTTTAACACCTTCATCAGCACTTTGAACCACGCTCCTGTCTGAGACATGGAGTGTGACTGCTTTCTTTTCTTTTTTTTTTAAAGAAATAAATACTAATTTGTATAACATTATCCCACTCTGCTGTGTCCGAAGGGTCAGAAGATGTTGATTAGTTTCGCTATACTAGCAGTTCTGACAGTAATGCAGCTGCAAATCACAGGTTTATGGTAATTTGCTCGTGCTAATGAGTCATGATTTCTATAGTAACTGCCCATTCACAGGGACTTGTATTCCAGAAGCTCCACGTGTTACGATATTTTTTCTCTGTAAGAGGGCGTTTATTTAACATTCATTTATGGTCTTCACGGTCAGTGTTTGCTTTGTCATATATAAAGCTGTGTACATTTTCTGACATGGTAGTCTTCAGGACAGAGCATTTTCCTTTTTTTTTTGTTTTTTTTATACAATTTATAATGTAAGTGATAACAGGAGCTCACTTATGTTCCAAAGCATTAAATGTAACTGTAAATGGATTAAAAGTATGGCATGTAAAGTGTTACTGTGGGCACGTTGCTGTGGTATAAGCGGAATAAAAACATATGTAACATATGCAGTTTTAGGAAACTCATCCTCCGAGTGATGACTCCATCTCGCTACCCCGTCCCGTACAATATTGTGCTATAACAACACGCCTCTGTATCCAGATGGTATGCACACTTTTTTTTTTTCTCACTGGGATATAAATATAATAACCCCAATTTATAACTCATGAAGATCTTTTATTGCTAAATGTAACTTAAGCATGCAAAATGAGGACCAAGCACCCATGAATCACATCTGACTTTTTGCTTTGCCATTCTGTATTTGGAAACGCGCGCGCGTGTGTGTGTGTATATATATGTATATGTGTATATATGTATATATATATATATATATATATATATATATATATATGGAAACTTGAGCTTTGTTTCAAACTGTGTGCAGTAGTGTGGTCACTCGGTGAGATGTAGTTCACTAGGTATAGCTGGACAATATGCTAGAACCGTTGCGAATTGATTTTTAGTTCTGCACCACAAATATCCATTTACTGTATAGTCAGCTTTGTAGTGAATAGCATGGGACTGAAGTGCTTAGTGTGTGGTTTAAGACACCACTTCCAAAATGGAATGCGTCAATGATAGCAATATTGTGCGTATTATTTGTATAGGGGGGTTGTGTGTACAGCGCACTCTCCCACTGCACCGCTGATCTCTGCCTGTTTATTTTCCAGGTAAAGGCGTTAAAGGAGAAAATTGAGAATGAGAAAGGGAAGGAAAGTTTTCCTGTCGCTGGACAGAAGCTGATCTATGCAGGTTTGTCTTTCTCTTTGTGTTTGTGTGCTGAGGGCAACCATGTTTGGAATAAGTGATGTAGGTGTTTCTGTGTGTGAGAGAGAGATGGAGAGACACATGAAGACATACAGGGAATATGAGAGGTAAACAGATGAACAGTGACTGTTTACATGCAAAAATTTTTGCCACTCTGATTTAATTCATTCCAACTGCAAAGCCTGAATGAGCTGTTTATATGCATCTTAAACTGGACCTTATTTATTATGCATGTTACTAGTAATTTGATCCAGTGTTATGCCGATGTGTAAAGTAAGGTTTAGTGCCAACTTTTCTGTAAGTGCTGTGTATGAATCCAGTCAGCATTTGTATGATATATTTGTGAGACTAACAAATCTACATATTATCCATTGCTACGTTATCCATCTGAACCCCCACCGCTGGGTGCATGCTCTTTATCCTCAATGAATTATTGGCAAATATTAAACATTGGACTTTACTGTGGTCAGTCCATGTTCTTTGTCTGCCTCAGAATGTTAGTTCATGTAGCCTCACCCTTAAAAATAAGTAGATTAAAATGAGTTTCTCAGTTTATTCCACCAAGAAAACATTGTGACTCAGAGGCACATGCGCAAAATGCACGCACTCACTCTGGTAGTAATCAGACACATGTTTACATGACAATTCTTCATTTCTTCTAACGCATTATAAAAGGATTACCCACCTTCATTTGGATATAAATTTTATTCAGATGGTCCTCAGTCAGTTTGCTCTGTTCGGAGTAAGGTATCTCCACAAGCTTGATCTATTCTGATTGAGTTGCGTTAATATGTGTGTATAAACATAGCCAGTGAGCGAGAGAGACAGACAGGAAGAGCTGGAGAGAGAGAATGAGAGACCGGCAGGGATGAATAAAATGTCTATAATTATTTTGCTGATTTGCTCTGCAGGTAAAATCCTAAATGATGACACCGCACTGAAGGAGTACAAGATAGATGAGAAGAACTTTGTGGTTGTCATGGTAGCAAAGGTAAGAGACAAATCTTTCTGATTAAATACGCTAGTTTTATACTTTCTTTTCAGTTTTTAAGGAGTTCAGCAGGAGAGTAGAGCTCTAGTGTCTGTCATGATTAAAGTCACAGATCTGGGGAAAATGAAATGCCCACTGTGTCCATTTATTCCAAATACAGTGAATCATCTGGGACATGGTCAGTGTGGGAAATTAGTTTCTTTAGTTTTGCACAAACCATGAGGCTAATGTAGCTAACACAATGAGTTTGGTGTCACTGCACAGCATCAGACTTGGGAAGGGGGCATGAAGTCTGACTCTGGAATCAACGGAGTGGTTCAAATGGGAGTAATATCTGAGTTTTCTAGAAATGTGTACAAACAGTATTTAATGACATGAGTGATGTTCATATTATTGGAATATAATTGTCAGAATTGCTATCACCATAGGTACTGATATGCCCGATGGTCTGCAAAACTGTGCAGGTTTAAGACTTTTCAAATTGTGTGGTCTGATTTATTGTAAATGTTTTACCAGCCTAAAGCTGCTTCTGCAGCCACTCAATCTTCAGCTACTGCAGCATCATCAAGTAGTTCCGCCTCTAGCACTACATCTCCCATAGTCCCCCCTGTTGCTGCTGCCGCCGCTCCCACCACCACCACTGACACCACATCCGAAACCAGCGTGAAAGAGGAGAAAGCAGCAGAGGAAGAACCGCCATCTTCTACACCTGCCAGGTACATCACACCTTTCGTACAGACCTTATCAGATGCGCCACACACCTCATGCACACCTGACCAGGTACCTCACACACCTCATGCACACCTGACCAGGTACCTCACACACCTCAGGCACACCTGACCAGGTACCTCACACACCTCAGGCACACCTGACCAGGTACCTCACACACCTCAGGCACACCTGACCA
>JAQQZR010000011.1:9605029-9615904 GCA_030068235.1 Notoglanidium macrostoma | reverse complement strand
TGGGATCCCTTTTGAGTCTGGTTCCTCTCAAGGTTTCTTCCTTCTGCCGTCTCAGGGAGTTTTTCCTTGCCGCCGTCGCTACAGGCTTGCTCATTACGGATATATATATATAGATAAATGTATAGATTCATAAGTTTATATTCAGAATTTATATACGTTTGTGAAGCTGCTTTGTGGCAATGTCTGTTGTTAAAAGCGCTATACAAATAAAATTGAATTGAATTCAGACACTGGTGCAAATTCTGCTAGTGAAAGAAATCAGAAATAAAGGTTTACAAAGCTATTGTTCTTCTATATAACAGCTTATTAAAAAGGCATTAACCCATTAATCTCAATCAGTCTGATATAAATTTCAGTTGGATTGGCCTCATTTGATTTACAGTATTTTGATAGATGAGTATACATGAATTTTTTTTATACTGATTGAGTTTGAGTATCTCAGTGTTGTCAGGTTATGAAGCTGTAGGTAAATGCAGCTAGTGTGAAACCACTGAACAGAATTAAAATGATAGTGTGAAAAAAGAATCAAATAAATAGGAAAACAGCTTTAATTGAATACGGTCTCATTTCCATTTCTTACTTTGTGTTATCATTTTGTCGTTATTTTTTCATCAGTTTTTTTCACACAGAAATGCAACTGAGGGTGTGATAAAGAAGGTTCTGTGATGTTAGAGCTGCATGATTACCTGTGCAGGTGTGTGATGCTCTTCCGGTGAGAGGGAGGAAGAGGACGTGGAGGCCTGGACTTCCTGTTTAATTCTGCGGCACATAAACAAAGCCGGCAATGGTTCTGACGCAGCCATGGTCTCGCTCTCGCTGTACGCTGACATGTTGTTTTGAACATTCGTCGTTTTAACTACAAATTTCCCGTGTAGGTTAATGTTAGTGTTAGTATTAGCATTTGCAGTAGTGCTAATGTCTGTGCTAAGTGGCTGAAGGTAGGCAGGGTCCAGATCAGGTCTCATGAGCTCGGCGACGAATCCGCCGCTCGGGGAAACGTCACTGATGTCTGGCACATATGACATGTGATAGGATGGATAGGCTGATGATGTAATTTCCTGTGGAGGTGGCCGACTATGCTGCTGCTGCTGCTGCTGCTGCTGTTGCTGTTGCTGTTGCATGATGCTGTTGGAGAGGATGAAGTCGTAGTCAAGAAGCTCAAGTTCCTCTGGTTCTTTTTTAGTCATGATGTTGTCAAAGTGCTTCAGATGAGACATTTCCTCCTTCCATCTCTTAGCCCGAACACACGCGCACACACGCACACAGACAAAGAAATAAATAAATAAGCATATATAATTAACAATATCATAATGACATGTTACACATGCACACACGTGTGTGTGTGTGTGTGTGTGTGTGTGTGTTTAACTCAAAAGCCTGTTGAATTTGCATTTGTTAAAAAGATGAAAATATTTAAATATTAAATGTTGATGATATACTGAATATAAGCTTCTCAGACTTTTAAACTTGTTTCTGAAAGATTAAAAGCTTAGACTCTAATTAACTTGACACTTTTTGACTTGCAAATCTTTCCATATTTGTGTGTGTGTGTGTGTGTGTGTATGCATGAGTGATTCTGCTTAGTCACACACAGTGAAAATGCATGTTTATGCATGCTTAACTTTATTTGGTTCAGTTTAATTTCAGTGTGCTACAGTACGTGTTGTAATTAGGTTAATTTCCTCTGTGCAATTATTTATGTTATTACACTGTTATAAGACGTAAAATAAGGGATAACTTCAGTGATATATGTAAAAAAAATTATGAAATAGTGAGATAAACACTGCTCATTGCTTGTACTCCCATATTGGAAAGAGTCACAGAGAAAGTGAGAGCTCTTTTTTAAGATTACTTTTTCTTGCTATCGATTCAAAAATATAATTTTGATGCTTAGGCAGTGATGCCAATAAAGCTCATTGCATTGAATGAGAGAGAGAGACAGAGAGAGAGAGAGAGAGAGAGAGAGAGAGAGAGAGAGAGAGCGGCAGTCTGCAAAAAAGAAATATAAAGTATTGACAGACAGTTGTGAGTGCGAGACAGAAACAGGCCTGAGTTTATTATGAACTAATCAGTCAGAGAACAGAGTGAAGTAGTAACTGATCATTTACTGCAATGGATGTATAGCAGTATTAAACCTCACATCTATTTATTGAATAAATATTCAAATTAAAAGAATTGAAATAAATGAGCAACCATAATTAGTGCAGACAATGTACTGTTAAACAATAATTTTGCATTTTTCTTATTATTATTCTTTACACACATCAGTGTCACTGTTGTTCATTAAACTGGAAGAAACTGGAATTAAACTGTCCTCCAACAACCAATCAGAAACTGAGCCTTTCTCTCAGCTTCAGCTTCAGTTCTCACCTGATTTTCCTTTCATTTTTGTCATGCTGTATGTGGAATCATATGGACTTATGAGCTACAACTGTTCATCACATCAAAACTTTCATAATTAAATACAGTTTATTATTACATATTATAACATGCTGTTGCTGAATTCTGGATTCTGATTGGTCAGAAGGTGTTTTATAGTAAAAATCTATAGCAACAGCTCAGACAGTCATACAGCTACAAATCACATGTTTATAATACAGTATAATTTCAACAATAACAGCTCATACACAGGGCCTTGTAAGATATACACATATACTGATTAAAAAATGTGTAATCAGTTATGGAAGGAGTCTCCAGTTTCAGTGCTTTGTAACAGTCAGAAGTCAAGCTGCAACTTTATGCTTTCCACCACAGGGAAGACTTCAGGACAGATACGTTTTGTCTTACTATTTTAAAGGATAATAAGCAGGGGCTGGTGAGGTAACGACTGTTTATAGCTGCTATAATGTACGTGATGTTCCACTGTACAACTACAATATATGACATGATGACTCCTGATGTGTGTGTAGCTACAGGAGGACTGACGGGAAATGACTAGATCCAAAAATAATAATATATTTTGACCAATACTCCTACTACTACTACTACTACTACTAATAATAATAATAATAATAATAGTAATAATAATATTTTCCAACACTCTTCTTGGCTAAATAATAAATCAGGCAGAATTAAATATTGTCCACAAATGAACATTAATGATTCACATTCATTTCACTCTCAGTAGCTGGTGTGAATGAGTTTATAACAGTGAATTATCTGGGTCAGTATCAGTAGTTAATAAGAGACTGGTGTAATTAACGCTGTGTTATAGGAGTGCACTGTGTTAATGTACACACACACAATGTGTGTAAGGTCATGGCTGACACCACAAAATGTGCTTGAAATGAGAATATTTTGCATATTACGTTATCGGCATATTTTACTGCACTACACCCTGAGTAACAATAAACTGGTAGTGTTTTAGAGTCAAATTCCTTTCCTTTTGTTAGGTGCTGTTTTATTTACTTTAACAACAATTCCACCCTGAATGATATTCATATTATTCTTTATTATTTATATTTGGTCTTCAGTGGAGGGCATGACTTATTTTTCAGTGAAGTTTTTAGTTTAAACTATTTTCATAGATATGTTGCTCTATTTTCACTTTGGTTAACGGTTTCTTACATTAGCCACAACACCATTTGACTGCCTGCTGATTGTGGCACAGTAGGATTTAGCCCATGCTTCATCTCTACCTACAGAAAGCGATTCAGCAGCTCTTTAGTCATTTAGTCTGTGAGTCTCTCTCACCTCCTCAATTCTACACTCTTTTCAATAGATCAGCTTCCAAAGCTTCAATTTTCATGGTCACACCACCACCAACGCCATCATACTCATCATCTCATACATCACAAACTAGCCAAACCGAGTCTCTGCCATAGCTCAGCTCAACTGCATTGTATAACTCCACTGAATTCTGGGAATTTAAGTCCAGTGTTTGGTGTTTTCACTACCTATGCACTGGATTTCTCATTAATATAGTCTGGAACATCGCTGGAAAATGGTGAGGGAGAAAAGAAGCTCTTGTGCTTCTGATTTTAGGAGCTAACAGTGAAACTTGGCCATTACCCTAATGTTTGAGTTCGCTAAACATTCTCTCCTATTAATTGTCATTGTAATTGCATTATTGAAGCATCTCACCTCTACAACCAACAAATCACCACCAGAATCACTGAACACATCAGAAATATTTCAATATGAACCAATTTAATGTGTTTCAAGGTGGAGGTTTCTTTTTAACTTCAGCATTAATACAATATTCATCATGGTGAAATAAAGGCTGTCTTTAATTCAAGTTTCTTTAAAATAATGAACCAGATATGTCAAATAATGTTCATTTCATCTATGAATCCCAGGACATCCACAACCAATATAAACGCTGTAATTAATGTGGTTGTGTGTTATAATTGACAAAATTAATACATGATGTTAAGCCTCATGAAGTTCATCTCATGAGAAACTTGCATACAAATTTGAATAAAGGTGATGTAGTCATATTGTTCGATTTTGAACAAATAAAGTTGGAAGAAGAGACACAACCCTTAACCCCGCCCTAACCCTGCCCTGCCTCCATGCTGCCTCTGCCAAAACCTCACCTAGATTCTGCCCTCATCCTGCCCCAATCTCTGCCTCTACAACTTTTCACACAATTTCAATCATCCAAATTGGTAGACTGTGGAAGTTTAGACTGTCAGTGTGTTGGTGCAACTGCATGATGGGTGCCAATATTTAATCACACAATATTTACTTTCAATTCAGTTTATTATCAAGATTTATTAATATGCTCTTTGTAGTTATAAACTGAATAAAGATTTATAGGAAAAGTTTAAATCTAGAGCTCTGAAGGGTTCCTTTGTTTGTCCCTCTGGGGAACCCTGAGAACATTACGTCAGAGGATTTCCCTAGCAAAAAGTGTTCGAAGTAGAAACCCTTTAGGAAGCTGAGAAAGCTGAACCATCCAAACACACACACACACACACACCACTGCTCATTACTGTTAGATTCATAATGAATAATAAATGATTATTAATGATTACTATCTCAGCAAAAAAAAGGGTACTCAACTGTACCTTTGTCACTGGGGTGGTAACCTCAAAACATACATCCCTTGCACCTGTGTAGCTGTTAGCACCTTTAGAAAAGGTGCATGTAGTGAATGAAAACTGAAAGCTAAAACCTATTTAGGGTCCAGTTATGTACCTTAAATCTTTTTTTAAAGATCACTATATCAATATTTCCAGGTGAAATATAATACATATTAAAGGTACAGGAAGGCTTCCACTCCAGCGACAAGAAAAGATGCAGGTTAGTACCCTTATTTTCTGAGTGTACTGTACTGTAGGCTATATAATAAACAAACATTACAAAGCATTATTACTGTATAGCCTGTATGATGAATAAACAGGTAATATTATTACAATATATAATAAATAAAGGGATTAAGGACATAAATATAATGAAAATGGAATAATGATTACAGTGTATAATAGGCTAAATATAGAGTTGACTGAAGTTTACTGACCGGCTCAACAGCTCCGGTGGTGAAGGTGGAGATGGAGGGCAGGAGCGCGCGCCTCAGCGCCATACCGTCCACATCTGCCGGAGGCTGCCTAAAACACACATGAGATTACAGAAGGGAAAAATATTCCGGAGTATAAATCCTCAGAAAAAAGTACTAAAAAGAAAACACCCTTCTCTCTCTCTCTCTCTCTCTCTCGCTCCCTTTCTGTCTTTGTGTCCAAGTGAGAAAAAGTGAAAGTGCTCCGTGAACAATTCGGATACGAACCTCATTAATGGAAAACTACAGGTGTTCACAGGCTAAAGAAATCCCAAAAGATAATTCCTGGTTTATAAAATCCACACACAGAGCCCTGCTCAGTCCCAAACGCGTTTAAACTCCGGTACGCTTCATCCCGCGCGCGTCCGTGCGCGCGCGCGTGAGTTTCAGGGGAGTACAGGGGATGAACGGGTCCCTGTCTGTACCGGTGGAGTGATATTAAACTCCTCCGCACACTCGCGCTCTCAGTCTCTCTTTATTCGGTTCTGAAGCTCTCCGGCTTTTCTTCCGCCTCTTAAAGCCCGGACACGCCCATCGTCGCGCGGCAACGGGACCGAAAAAAATAGAAAACAACACACCGTGAGTGCGCGTGCGAGCGTGAGCGTGTGCGTGACGTCAAAAGGGAGAAGCCCGGGCATCAGGCCAATGAGGAGGCAGAGCGCGCGTGTTGTATGTGTGTGTGTGTGTGTGTGTGTGTGTGTGTGTGTGTGTGTGTGTGTGTGTGTGTGTGTGTGTGTGTGTGTGTGATGGCAACGAGACACAATGTTGTGAAATGTTTTTACTTTAGTTATTTAAAATAATGATATAATCTGTTTAACATTTACAACCATAATTATTTACAACCCATAAAATGAAACCAGAAAAATGCTATGAGTTATGAGTTAATCTTCAGTCTTAAAAAGGGGTTCGCTGTAGTTTTACTTATATTTTTCCCAAAGTTGAAATGTATTCTTAAATATGAATGTATTGTGCTTTTTTAAAACAAAAGTGCAAAATTATTAGCACCCCTTACAGTTACATTACATTACATTACCACCACTCCACCCCCTGGAGAATAACAGCGCTGAGTTTATACCTGTGATGTCTAACAAGCTTGGAGATGTATAGAAAATGTCTGTCTACTTGTCCATGCTGAACATCCTTATTTCATCCTTATTTTTTCATCCTTATCCTAGGTACACATTACACTCCATACACAACTCTAGATCCAGATTTAAAGGTACAAAAGATGCGGGTACCTCCCCAGCAACAAGGAAAGGTACATTAGTGACCTTTTTTTGAGAGTGTAATGATTACAGTTTATAATAAACTATCAAACAAACAAATAAACTTATTAAAGTATATTTTTCCTGATTAGACTTGATTAAAGGAGATTGAGAGCCTAAATACTACCTAGTGCATCAAATTCAGCTCCTTATTCCACATATAAGTAAGGAAATATTGGCTCCAACATCCTACACAGGGTACTATATGTTCAGGACCTCCAGCAGTAAAGACAGTCAGCTGATGTTAGATGGTAGTTCAGGAGTCTGAAGGACACCATTAGGGAAACTTTCATATTCCTACTGATAAGCTAGTAAATAATATGCTCTACATAGGGTATCAGTGATGCCTCCTATATAATGTATTATGTAATACACTGTACATGTGTCAAATAGAGAGCTGAAACATGTGCACACGCAAGTTATTTTCTCAGGTTTGTGCATGTAGACGTCCTCTTCAGTTCACAGATTTAACAGGGTTCATTGTGAAACATAGTGTTCTTTTAACCATTTGTGTGATTTGACTATATATTTGGGATCATCATCTTGTTGTCTTTGTCTATAGCCAAGTTTTAACCTTCTGGAAGAGACATCTTGGCTTTTAACTAGGAATTTAAGTTGTTTTTATACCAACCATGGTGTTCAAGCAGTTGATTCTGACTTTGATTCTGTTTGTTTTCATCTGACCACAAAAACACAACTCCTCTTGGAACTTTATTGAAGCTTTAGTGAAGATCCAAAGCTGTGTTTGTGTCTAAGGAAGAACCTCTGTAGAAATCCTTTCAAACTTCTTCTAGATGTGCAATCTTACAAAATATAGAACCTTTCAGTTGTTCCATAAAGCTGGTATGTGGAACGCTACAAAGTGTTTTTCTATCAGGAAGGGCTCCAAGTGGCAAGTCCTTTGAAAGCTAGGAACCCTTATTTATCCAATGCACCTTTAAAGAACCCTTGAAGTGTATTAACTGGGTAAGTGTGTGGTACTAATTCCAAATTATTGCTTATTTTCTGAATCTCTAGAACCTGTCAGGAATTTAACATTTAACTAAGTTTTGAAACATGGAATGTCCTCACTATTGATCTGCCCAATTCTTGGCAAATTTCAAATTTTCCTGTTTCACACTTTTGAAAAATATTGTTTGTGTTCAATTCTATTTTAACACTATGTAGGTTTTTTTTTCTCATCTGTGTAGTCTTGACGCACTTTCGTTTCCCTCACCGTGATGGAGGATAAGGAGATTTTACGTGTTTATTTATCTGATTATTTGGTCAAACTGACAGGAAAGTTTCTGGAGCCTGAGAGTGGTTTTTAAAATGTGTTTTTAAGGATGAATGTTGTATGCAGTTTTAAAACTTATGTTTTTTAGGACAACAATACTATACTCTTATTCTAAACAATAAGTTTCTATGAGTTTCTTCATGTGTTTGAGTGGAAAATGTGAATATTGTGGGTAATGCTTATTTCATGCAGTGTTTTTTGCCTGTTCTTTTTAGGGGCGCCAACATTTCTGAGCTGAGTGTATCTACGCATGTGGCTCTCAGGTGTGTGAACAAAGGTGTACAGAAGCCTCACCTTTACACTCGACCGTTTATTCACTTGTGCATTTGTTCCGTTGCTTTATTCATTCATACCGCAAGCAGGTCATTGACTTGCTCTCAGACTGAGGTGAAACCGGTTGATCCGGCTCGTTACCTCGGCGATAAGTCATCACATACTGAGGCGGGTTGGGTGTTAAATGTGACGACAATTAACACTGCGTTAGGAGTGGAAGACCTGAACGAGGGACATGACGTCACACTGCACTGAACAGGAGATTCAGATCCTACATCCTACATAATGCACTAAAATCAACCTACTCTGCATGTAAATAGGGATATATTGTCTCCTACACCCTACCTAGTGCACTATGTGTTCAAGATTTCCAGCAGACAGTTTGGGCACCCCAAGAACATTAAAAATGAGTAAATTAAAAAATTAATTAATTAGTACCCCGAAACCAGAGATTAGGGAACTGTGAACAGTAAAACTAGGGAACATGTGGACGTGAAGGGAAACGGGGTACACATGAGAACTAGCAAGACTAGACGTTTGTGAGAAAATTAAACTTTTTTATAAATTTACTTCTGTTATGTGTTATATGTTCAGTGTGAGATTACATCAATTACACAACTTTTTTTTTTTAAACATCTTTACCAAAGGTGCCAATACTTCTGTATCTGTACTAGAGAAGCTGTGGGGACAAGACAAGATTGAAACATGGGAACTAGGAACATGTATGAAGTAAGAACACTAGAACAGGTCTACATCTCAAATCACACTATTCTAACAGTAACAGAAGGATGTTGTGTGTTAACATGGAGAGAAACACACACACACACACACACACACACACATACACACACATACATGTAGGACAGTACAAAGAGTTGGATGATGGATTTTATTTACTAAAAAAAAGAAGATGAACACTTTCTGCATTTTTTCCCATCATGAACCTCCGAACAAAAGGGGCAGGGCTGCAACTGTTGCTGAGCTGTATATTAAAATAATAAAACCCACAGCCAGTTAGCAACACACTGCTGTTTACATCACACACAGGTTTTAAACATCAAAGTAGAAAATGGTTCAAGAATGAACTTAATGAACATCTATTCTAGATCATGGCATAGTGAGCATGTTGTGTTTGGTGTGGGATTTCAGACACAGCTCATGATTCTGTCCTGATGTGTCTGAGTCTTCCAACAGTGCCTCGGTGGCACATTAAGTGTTTATAACTGATTTATGACCACAAATAACACAGTACTGTAAGTTCAATGGTTCTTAAACAAACTTAAACATATTTGTCCTTGGTCCTTAGACTACATATATTTACACACAGCACAAAGGCACCAGCACAGACTAACTTGGAAACTGGCAAACAGGGAACCTTTGGATGGACTGAAGGGTTCCTGTATGAGTGTACACACAGCACAAAGGCACCAGCACAGACTAACTTGGGAACTGGCAAACAGGGAACCTTTGGATGGACTGAAGGGTTCCTGTATGAGTGTTCTGTATGACAGTAATGTCATTTTAGTGACCTGGTGAACACAAAAAGCCTGAAGAGCACTCTCTCTTTATGGTCCCTGATGCACTCTTTAATTTACACTCATTAGCTAAAAGCTAATTAATTCTAATTCTAATTAATCAATATTACACCCAGTCATGCAGTTATACTGAATATCGGCACAGCTGTGATTTGCCGCATTCACAAGCCGTACCTACGGACAGCCGTTATTCAGTATACCCACATGATTGCAAGTGCAATGGTGTTTTTACACAACAGTTCAATAAACAAGAAATTAATATTGAGTAACAGACATTTCAGGCATAGTTTTGCTGAATTTTCGCGGAATTAGATCCTGATGAAGCCACACTCACTTTATAGCTCGCTAGCTAGCTCACATTGATTTGTATGTTCACATTAAAGGTGCTTCCATTAGGTCCCTTCTTTCTCTTCATCTTCAACTGGCAAGCTTTCATATTTTAAGTCAAAAGTTCCATTCATTCCATTTCAGTCATGTACAGTTATGATGTCACTAACACTAATGTAGTAACGGTTTCAAACTAGGAAGTGGAATTTTACATGGTAAACACAGACTAGCAGAGTGATACACAGAGTGACGCATGCCAGTGCAGTTGTAAGAAACATAGGCACTCTTGGAATGCTGCTGAAACAATACAAAAAAAATAAAAAACAATCAAAAAACTGTTGTATAAGAATGTTTTTATGCAACCTTTAGAAATGTTCCAACAATTATTAGCTCCAAAAAAAGGTGTTTCCTAAACACCTTTGTTTGTGTGTTACTGGAAGTAATGTGTGAGTGGCAGCACCTTAGAACACTGTATGAATGTTATTCTGGAATTTTACAGCATTACTTTATTACAACTTTTCCTAAAGCCTGACAGATCTAAGGACTGAACAATGCAGTAAACGGATGTTTGACACACTAAACACGCTCCTTTAATCTCAGCAAATATACTCTTTAAATATTAACACACACACACGCACACACACACACACACACACACACACACACACACACACACACACACACACACACACACAAACA
>JAQQZR010000011.1:9576099-9590917 GCA_030068235.1 Notoglanidium macrostoma | reverse complement strand
CACACACACACACACACACACACACACACACACACACACACACACACACACACACACACACACACACACACAACAGTGTGTAACAAAAGCCTGGAAAAACAAAGAGAAAAAGTCCCAGTCTTTTTAAACAATAAAACACTAATTAGCCCACTAGCATTAGTGCTAATAAAAATATAGTCTAGACATTTTTAAAATGAAACACTGTTTATGTCTGAAAAGACTCTCAGCATATCCTGTTTTCCACAGAGTGCTGAGTCGAGGGGAAACAGAGAGAGAGAGAGAGAGAAAGAGAGAGAGAGAGAAACAAAGTGATAGATGCTAGTGATGCCATGATCAAATATAATTTGCTGCAGAGAGCTATAATTTAACTAGACACAGCGTCAGTTTTTCGTCCAGTCATGATGAGCAAAATAAAAGAATTGGCATGTGGAAAAATGTCCTTTCATACAGTTTGTGTACAGAATATAAATAAAGATACAAAGTACTGTATGAGGGGCCATTAAGGAAATAATTCAGACTTTTGTTACACAAACACATATGAAACACACACACATTCATATGTGAAATTTTCACACACGCATCCGTACTACTGAAAACTCACACACATATATGTGAAATGCTCATATAGACACATGTGAAAAACACATTCACACAAACACACACATATGAAATGCTCACACACATACAGGTGAAACACATTCACACACACACACATATATGAAATGCTCACACACATACAAGTGAAATGCTCACACACACACACACACGTATATGAAAAGCATCCTGATTGGTATGAGAGGCCGTTTAGGGCAAAATTGCAAATTATTACAAAATAATAAGTAAGTAGTAATAATAAGTAATGTTAGTGCTGCTCAATGCAATGTTTGCAACATTGGCTTTTCTGTTGGCTATGGTGGGTTAAATGACTGTAAACAATATGTTGAGTTGAGGTTAACACATGTCATTCGTTCAAGGGATGTCTGACAACCGATAGGGGAGCTCTCTCCAGCACCAAACAGGACACAGCAAAGCATGTACAGGAGCATGATGGGAAATAATCTCAAAAGGAATATAGTTGCAGTCTTGTAATTAGTGACTCTGCAAGATCCCGTCTTTGCAAAATCATACTGTGTGACTAAAAACTCTTTCCCTTTTTAGATGTGACAGGGTATCAGACTTTAACAGTCTTTTCAAAGTATTCTAGTGTATGCTCAGCATACGGTATACAGCAAAATTGATATTTAAAGGGGCCGGCTCACCCTTCCAGAACCCTCTGCACCGAGTATCAAGTCTGCGTTTTCGATACCATCAATATTCCAAAAACATTCCACAATTTGGTGACATTCTAGGACATAGATCTTAAATTGTGATGTGAAATTGGAGATATCTTGTCAAAGTATCTATATTTTAAATTCTTTCAACAAACCATTTCCTTTTTGTATGGTTATTCTGTATGTAATGGACCAGAACTAGCCTCAGCCATTTCACAGGTGGCCATGAAGGACAGAAAGTATAAGGCTTATTTTGTTCAAAGCTCAAATGTTCAAATGTTTCTTTTGTTTGTTCGTATAACTAGAAGAAAAGATCAAGTTGGATTTTGAAGGGATCACTAACAGTGAATTTGCGGGAGTTTTGCTGTAAAGAGAGCTAGCAGATAACAGTTAAATCCTTTCAAAACAAAAACAATGAATTGGATTGTCGAAAGGGTGAGTCAGCTCCTTTAATATTAGTTAGCTGTTAGCCAGTAGTCATGAGTTTTGGTAGCTTTCAGCCAGGCTAGCACACATTATGACTAAGCTAATGCTGCCAAATTATTCAACCCTGTCTGTGTGCTTCTGTCCATCATCATAATGCTGCCTGAACATTTGAACATTTCAGCTGAAATAGCATCCTCTATGAGTTTACAGGCCAGAAATACACTCTGATGCTAACTGTTAGCAAAATGACAGCAAGCAGCCAAACTGAGATGGAGATAAATTCTTATTGTATTTAATGAAATAATCAGTTAAGTAAACATCCACTTGGAGGCTGTTAGTGTGAAAAGGGAACAAGTCAGTGTGAAGGAATTTATAATCACAGCTATGATCACAGAGATAAAATCTGACTTTATATTCACACAGAACACACAATTATACAGCCTGCAGTGTTTTATCTTCCATCCGGATAATGTTCTATGTTCGGTTTTTGATGCTATGTCACAAATGAGCAAGATGACCACATGGGTGATGGATTTAATGATTATCT
Source organism: Notoglanidium macrostoma (assembly GCA_030068235.1). Lineage (NCBI taxonomy): Eukaryota > Metazoa > Chordata > Actinopteri > Siluriformes > Auchenoglanididae > Notoglanidium > Notoglanidium macrostoma. The sequence goes on along the minus strand of JAQQZR010000011.1, from coordinate 9,588,673 downwards.
TAAACATTTACATGGAGAGAGTTTAACCTTCACACTGCCTATAAGAGGGGAAAAATGAAATTACCCTGAAATAAATTAGATCAGTGAATCTGTACCATTAACATTCTCCCTAAAACACTAGTGAGCTGTTGAATTATTCATATTTGGCTTTAATGAAGTAAGAAATCTACATTAATAACCTTCTGTGTGATAATCATGACTGCACGTCTCAGGGTAAACGCTAATAAATCATTAATCTATCATTACTGCTGCTGTGATTTATTGATATTTAATTAATTACTCTGAGAGGATGGTTAATTATGGCAGATGAATATTTTACAGCTTGAATGAATTAACATTTGGTTTAAAGCTGAAATTGCTCTTCGTTTAGCCATTTGAGAGAAAAATTATTACTCCAATCTGCGCCGTGTCTCTGTGAATGAAGCCAAAATTTTCCAACGGCATGCTTCATTAAAGTGCTGCTAGAATTCTCTTTTAAAGGGGCAGTTTAGCCGAAATTAAAATGTCCACAGTGTTCATTTACACCACATGTAGACATTTCCCAATGCAACCAGTCTGGTAGTTTGATTACCTGGTTTCCTAGTACACAAGAACACTGTAAAATCCACCTCAGTGCAACCCCTTTCATCATCACAGTTATCCAAGCTTACACACTTGGATTACAATGACAAAGTCATTGAGGACTTCTATAATCAAGTGCATCAGATCATCGATAAGGTTCCAAAGAAAGATATAATCCTGAAAGAGGACTGAAATGCTAAAATGGGTGTTGATGCACAGTCAAATTGGAAAGGCACCTGCAGCACAGCTTGCAACCCTGAGACCAACAGCAGGGGAGAAAGACTAAGACTGAGGTGTAATCTCAAGCATGGAAAAACCACCACTTATGGCTCTGCCAAGCATAAAGAAGCCAACAAGAAGATCAGAAAGAGCATGAGAGAGGCAAAAGAAATATGGACTGAAGATCAGTGCAAAGAGATTGAAAACTGCATCAACAACAACAGTAAGAAGTCTTTCCAAATACATTACCTTACCAAGGAGAAAGAAGCCAAATTTCACAGTATAGAGGTCAAAGCAGGAAAATGACTTACAGAGGAAAAGGATATCAAGAACAGGTGGTATTGCACTGAGCTTCACAATCACATAGTTCCGAAAGACACAGAGGTACTTATAACTTGCCGTCGCAGGACTATGAGAGGACAATGACTTTCCCTGTCCTGCAAAAAGTGAAAGGAGTAATAAGATTTCTGAAAAGCAGAGCATTGACAACATCCCCTTCAAAATCATCAAAGATTGTGGGAGTACTACCATCGACATACTCACCAAGATTTGCTACAAGATTTGGCAAACAGGACATCAGTCTTCCACATGGATTCATTCACTGGTAATAACTTTATAACAAGCAATACAATAACAAGCATTGCCAAATCTATCAGCATCATTAGCCACCCCAGCAAGTTATGTTTAAAGTCCTGCTCAACAGGCTGAAACTGCCGGAAAAGAGAAAGCAGGCTTCAGAGAAAGAAGGAGCACAGTTGAACAAATTATCTACTCTGTGAAAAATACCAGTAACATCATAGACACCTTTATCATGTCTTTGTGGCTTTCAAAAAGGCATTTGACAGGGTATGACATACAGCTCTTTGGGTCACCATGCAAAAGTTCAATATGGGCAAAAAGTTTGTCCACACCATCAAACAACTCTACAACAGTGCCAGCAGTGCAGTATTTGTCAACGGCTCCATCGGAGAATGGTTCCAAAGCACCATACAGAATCTGTCAGCATCAGAGGCCACAACATCAACTTTGAGGTTTTGCAGACCATGTCAAGGGGACAGCAGGAGAAAAACAATCATAATACAACAGAAAAATTATAATACAATACACATGGCAATAGTCAAAAGAAGGAAATTACAGTGGTATGGACATATATAAAGATCATCAGGGTTGGCAAAGACCATTCTCCAGGGCATGGAGGAAGGGACAAGAAGACAAGGCACACAAAAGAAGAAAAGGGTGGGTAATATCGAGAGCCTACTTCACTACAGGTCCAGGTTATGAACCATCAGAAATGGAGAGAGCTGTCCAGACGTGTGTCTGCTGGGGTGCCCCTACGATTCAAAGGATTATGGGACTTATTATAAAAAAGATGAGCTAAAAAAGCTCATCTTTCTTAATATTTTCTTCACACATGAATTTAATGAAAAAAGCCAACTAGGATACACTGTTAGAAAAGTTGTACAACCTCAGCTGTATTGATCAAATACAGAGACCGCATTATATATAAATGTGGCCCAGAAATGTCATTTATACTTCAGAAAAATTAGCTGAAATATCTCACTGAAGCAGTTAATGCGTATACGTCATCCATGATGGAGAAAAGCTAAATTAAGAGGTTTAATCAGTATAATGTCAGCTATACTGTCTCTCTTAAATGGTTTACTGTCTTGCACCTTAATGAATTTATAAACTTTAACAGAGTTTCAACCAGACAAACCTGTACTGTGTTCCTGACTGACCTGAACAACACCATAAGAACAAGATATACTCTGTGTTTGTTGCTGTTACAGTAAAATACTGAGTGACAGGGTGGTGTGATGACGCGGAGTTACTCTTAGCACCCCAAACTTGATTTTTTCCTGTAAAGTGAGTATTATTTTCCTCTCTTTTTTCGCTGTTCAACCAAAACATAAATTCCTCTGTTCTGAAGACTTTGCCATGTCTGAAAATTTTTATTAAATTTAAAAAAATAAAGGTAAAGTTACACCTTTACCTCTGATTGTTAGAGGGCTGACACTGGAGACAAATATACTTCTACAGAAAACTTCACCATTTCAAAAATTATACTTTTTATCCATTTATGTGAAGCGTCTGCTATACAAGTCCGTGTGAATGAGTCGTTATTATAGAAGCAACATATTAGAATGAGTGCATTAATATAAACCTGTGATTTACAGCTGCACTACTGTCAGAGCTGCTGTTATAGAAAAGTAATCAACACCTTCTGAACAATCACAATCCGGAATTCCCCAGCACTTTATGACAGAACCAAAAAAAACTCCTGAAAACTAGTTTTAATCACATTTCACTTGCCATCAAAATTAAAGAGAGGAAACTGAATCCTAGAGGGAGTTCACAAACACTTACCACAGATAGAATTACCTGTGTTACACAACCCGTATTATACCACTCACACACACACACACATTGCAGAAATTCCTGTTACTACAAAAAAAAAAAGCTATGTGATCTACTGTGTGTGTATGTTTTCCCACAACACTTGCTCTTACGACACACTTCCGGCCCAAACACAGCATTGCCATGGCAACATTGCATGCCACCAAGCAGTTGTAGGTGAAGTGAAAGTGGGCGGCGTTCCTCTGACCTGGTTTACCTTGTACCGTAGCCACAGCAACTCCATAGGTGTGTGTGTGTGTGTGTGTGTGTGTGTGTGGGTGTGTGTGTGAGAGAGAGAAAAGAGAGAGAGAGTACATTCCAGAGGACACACCCAGGGTTTCCCTTGCTGTGTTTTTGCTCACTGGAGTTGCCATGGTGACCAGGTGCGCCTCATTGTTGATTTGGGGAATCCGTCTGTCAGCTCCTGACTAATGAAAAACCTGTGTGTGTGTGTGTGTGTGTATGTGTGTGTGTGTGTGTGTGTGTGTGTGTGTGTTTAGTGATAAATAAAGGACGTTCCACAGATCACAGCGCCCTCTAAAGAACATTTGATAAAACTTAAAACTATTGATTGAACTTGAGAAAACGTTAGGTTTTGCTGTTTGTTTAATAAATGACAAATACTGCGTTTAGGATAAAAAAATGTCATCCTGTGCCTTTGCCTGCTTCCATTCATCACCTATGCCTGTCTTTTGGTCACTCCGTCTCTCTCTCACACACTCTTTATTACACTATTAGGTGTAATAAATTTAAATGTAAGGAAAATAGCCTTTAATAGGTTAAGAATTTTCTTAAAAGTCCGTAAATGTGAGAAAGGTTTTTAAGCATATCATTGTAAAACAAATTTCAGATTTATTATACAAAATTATTGGGACAATTAAGCCACGTTTACAAATGTATGAATTTCACTGCATTAGAAAACATGTCAAACTAAGTGGCATTTAAGATATTTAAGTGGCATAAAGATAGAATCTTTCAAGCAAACATTTCCAGTTAAGAGGACATTCAAGGACATTCAATATCTTATTAAAGATCACAGTTAAAGTGTTTTAGTATTTAGTTTGATGGTATCTTTTGTTTCGTAGAACCTATTGACAACATCTGGGCATGGAATCATGCAACAGCTGTTGTGGAAGTTTCCTCCAAATTTCCACTAACAAGAAAATTTAAAGTTCATCCACACTAAAACATCAACAACCTTATCAACAAGCTCATTTCTTCTCCATTGCATCCTAAAGATGCTCTATAGGTCTTTAGGTCAGGGATCTGGGAAGTATTCTTTCAAAAGGTGGCTCATGTGCTTTGGATCCTGATCCTGCTTAAAAATCCACTTCTGTCACCTGAACAATTTCTTTGCTGATCTCTGCCAGCTTACATCCAAAATGTACTTCTGTACAATTAAGTTCATGATGTCCATCCATAAACACTAACTCACTAACGCAGCGCTAGCCACAGCCCTGGCCACCTCTGTGCTTTATAGTACCGTTAGTGCAGATTGGTTTGAATTCTTCTGCTTGTTTTCTCCACAAAAACACTTTACCATCACATTCCATCCAAGTTAAATTTGGATTCTTCTGAAAATAAGACAGTTCTCAAGAAGCTGCTGTTTTATGTACATAGTCATTTGTAAATTTCTCCATTGCTTTCTTATTCCTGAGACTGATGAATGGGTTGTGCTATATTTCCTTCTGTAACTCTGCTTGTTGATTCTGTTTCAAATAGTATTTGCACGAAGCTGTATTTTGTCATTTTAATTGATGTCTGAAGCAGAAAGCTGCTGTTTCTTTATTGTTTTTTTTTCTTTGATACACAATTATGCCTTTACTTTGTCTGTTTTCATTCACAAGTCCTTCACATTTGACCTGTTGTACAATATATCTAGCTGTAGAGGAAGGACAATTAAGTTTTTTGGTGATCTGGTGAACAGAATGGTATTTTTGTGCTAAAAGGTATTGCTATGAACTTTTCACAAAACTTTCACTCTTCTTAGTCATTTTGCATTTACATTTAACCAGCTGGTCTCAAGATAATTTATAATGATGTATGTAGCCAATAACCTACAATTTCATAAAAGTGTCCTTAGAAGAGTAAACACATGGTGTAGTTAATCTTTTTTTATTATTCTGGACATTATGTTATTTTTATATTTTGAAATATAATGTATTCTTGGGGAAATGTTTTTGCTTGGAAAGTGCTTGTGGCAAGTTTATTTAAAATAAACAGCCCTAGGTTTGACATGTTTTCTAATGCAGCAAAATATTTTTTTTGTTTTTTTATTTGCAAGTGTGGCTTAAGTGTTCAAATACTTATTGGTACCACTGTGTTTATTCATAGTTAGATTTTGAAAAAGAATTTAATTATTGGTGGATTCTGCAGTAAGATTCTATCTGAAACTTGCAAGTGCATAACACCAAATATAGTTCTACTGTACCCTAATCCTGCTGGCTAATAGGCTAATTAGCAGTTAATGTATGAAATTAGCACTTAACAGAAATTCACACACTGAGTTCAATCCCGCCAGACACTGGGGCACGCAGCATGTGACCTCCAGCACCATGAATGTGTGCATGTTCACAGTAATTTGTCAGTGTGAGGTCGCCCCCTGGTGATGATTTAAAAAAAAAGGACTTCCAGAGACCATAATAATAATTACAGCTATGGATTGTTTTTCACTGAGCATTAGCTCATTTTCTCAAAACCTAAAACAGAATTCCAAAACACCTTCACAAACAGCAAACATTAAATCCAAAACAATTTACTAATCCATTTATACCAAATATTTCACTCAGATGAACAAAAGTCACACAAAGGCACACAAACGTCTGACACACATACACACACACACACTTACACACAAACACACACACACTTGTCTTATTAACCTTGTCAGGACCTTCCACTGACATCATTAGTAATACAGCTAATAATAAAATTGTTGGGTTCTTTTTGCTTTTTAAATACAGATTGCAGTTTTTTGTACAAAGGTAGTTTTTCTTTTAAGGACCAGCCACCACACGGTAAAAATTGTCAAATACATGGGCAAGCACATTCAAACACAAATTTCATTTACAAGTGTTTACAACTGCTAATTGCGAAATTTTCAGTACTGAGTTCTCATTTTTCAAAATACAGTGTGACATCTGCGGCTACACAGCCCCACCATCTGGGATCAGCAACGACTCTGAGCCCAACGGACAAGTGCCGGAGCGAAGCACTGCCGAGGTCCTGGCAAACACAGCAGCAACCTAGAACGGGCGGAGCCAGAGAGCACCACGGCCCAGGGGACCCCCTTTGGACCCCCTGCGACTGCACCTGCGCCTGTGCCAGCACCTATATGTGCACCTACACAAACACTGGAAAACTCTGACTACACTTCCCATGAGCACTCAGAAAATATGGCTGATGCCACATGGACTCAGACACAGAAATAGACTACAAATCCAAATACAGACAACATGGCCGACATTCTCCCCTCTTTCTGAGTCACTTGACTTCTGATTGGAAGCAGGTACTTCTAATCACACACACACATACACAACTCTTTTAAACTTCTCAGTTTGTTGTTTGCTTCATGAAGCATTAGTCTAGCTCCTTAGTGTGTCTTCTCTTGCCAAGCCTTTTCATTGTTGATTGCTACTCTGGTATTTTGACCGTTTCCGTGTATTTGGATTTTTGACTGTTTGTCTGTTATGCGTGGTTTGCTCATCGACTGATCTCTTGCCCGTTTTTGATTCTGATTCCTGCCACCTGATACTAATACCTCAGCTTGGATTATGTTAATAATATGAGTACTGTACATGCATCTGGCCTGGCCTGGTTTTCCTGCCACTAACCAGGTGGTGATGTGAAGACACAATTCTGGAGTTATTTTGTTCACTTTATTTTCCCCTAATAGTACAGTAAAGATTTTATACAGCTTTGTCATTTTTTTTTTGTTGTAATGAGTTTGTAATCTGTATAATAATACAAATTGAAAGGTAGTGTTTGCACATTGTTGGCAGCCATAAAGTCCCAATTTAACCTCATAATACACAGTATGTCTAGGAGTTTATCATACTGTTAGTTTAAATGTAATTATTTATAACAGGTGTATTATTGACTGTATTATAGCAGGAGTAATGACTTTTACAGCTTTCCCTGCTTTGAAACATCTCACCCCCGAAGGAAGAAAATGCAGTCAGGACAGTGTGGTATCAGAGACAGCCATGGCCACTTTTCCACTTTTTTTTCTTCTTTATTTTTTCAGGTGTCAGACATAAATATAAATGCCTTAAGCTGAGGCCTGTTTTAGAGCTACAAGACAACAAATAAGGACATGGAATCCTAGTCTCATAACCTGCAATCTTCACGTGAGAGGGGATGTGTGCATGCTCAGTGTCAGTCTCCTTACACTTCCCTGAGCTTCCCTTACACTTGTGCTTTAAGTAAACTCTGCTGGTGTCATTTAGGAGATGAAACTTCTCTTATATCTATTTAAAGTTGCAAATGTAATGTATTCTATTTTCAGTTTGTTATTGACTTGATTGTTTTTATGTGCTAAGACAATTATAATGTGCATTATCTGTAGAACTGTCAATAGGCATTGTTTCTCTTTTTTTTCTTGATTTTAAGTGATAGTCATAAAGTTGCTTTGAAAGTACAACAATGATATCCAAATAAAAGAATCCATTAAGGCTACGTTCACGCTGCAAGCCTCATTGTTCAATTCCGATGTTTTCCAATCATGATGGTTTACAGTCATAATTAAAAGTGTCCTGTATCTAACGTGAATGAGAATCACCAACAACAAAAACATATTTGTGAGACAACTCATGGTATTAAAACTGACGAAATAGATGCGCTAGTAGCTAATGTATGCATAGCATTTTGCTCTGGAAGACAGTAAACAGTTCATCAGCTGTAGCTCTCCTCCAGTATTGTTTTGCTGCGCTGCCGGTGTTCTGATGATCTGTGCTATCTTGGCAAAAAATGCTACCGTAGCATGAATAAATACCGCCAATAGCAGAGAATAATCTTGATTTTAGCCACAGCCCTTGACCAAACTCTAACAGTTAAAGCTTAGGGTTAACCCTAAAACCTTAACGTTGAACCTAACATGTAGCATATTTTGATAGGTAGCACAAACTGACAGAACACTGTGCTGGCTGATGACAACATATTCAGCTCATGTGTAGAGGCAAAAAGGAACATGAATTCTGATCTGAGCTTCTCATTCAGGTCGCATAGCCACAAATCAGATATGTATCGAATTTAGGACCCCATATGAAAGTGACTCAAATCTGTTTTAAAAGGATCAGATTTACGTGCCCACACAGCCCTGAAAAGATCAGATTTATGTCACATTAAGGCAAAAAAAATCACATTGAGTCACATCAGCATGGCAGCCGCGCCGCTGAGAGTGTGAGGAGTCTTTAATTCCGTTAATCAACCGTATTGCCGGTCTGCTTTGAACGCTCAGGCTGTCCACATGATGATGTGGTGCAGCCTGGGAACTGGAGTCCTCTCAGTGCCGTGAACACGGAAGCAGCTGCTTGTGCAGCGTCGTGCATCGAAGTTTGGCGCAGTGCTATGTAACAAATGACTCAATCAACACGTCTGTAGCATAAATTAATTGAAACAAGGTTTTCGTGACTGTTGATAACTTGTGCTTAATTGTTACTCTAAATTTTTATCTTCATCTTGTTACATTCAGAGTAGCATTGGCTGTTAAGAAACATGTGACAAATAGCATCTATAAAAAACAAATAGAAAACATAAAGTCAAAATTTGCATTGTTGTGCATTAGTTTGTAAGTTTCACCTGTACATGCGGCAGTCACTTCTGAGAATTAACTTGTACATTGAGATTCTGTTATCAGTTTGTTTGCACAGAAATGCTGAGCGTGTTATAAGAGACACTTGAGACATGAATATTGAATAAAAATTAAGATAATTTATTGCTTATTTAAAAGGAAAAAAATGCTATATAACTATTATAAACTTATATTAATCAATACATTTATTACAAATATTAGCATATTTTATACCACAGCGAATGCTCAAATCTGGTTGTAAAAAGGTGTGTATTATTTTATTATAACAGTAAAGAATTCTGGCTGTAACCTGTACAATAGTTTAATATTAATATAATCATTCTAATATTATTGTTTATATAGTGACAGCTTATACAGCGGACGTAATCTGAGACTATTAATTCGTCTTGGTTATAAGCGCTATAACTAGTGCGACGTTTTGTACACTGATAAATTAAACACTGTTACGGTTGGCAAATCGCTCTGGTGTAAGTGGAGTAACAAACGTTCTAGTCAGTAGACAGGATGGAGGGGGTGCATTGGGTTGATTTGGCGATTGTTTTTGTCTGTCGTGTGTTATTCCTTAATCATGTATAACTACTTAATCTTAAAAACTTAATATATACTTATTTACACAAATGCATCATATGCTACACTAATTTGCATAACTTACACATTTCATACATATAAATTTGGTTAATTAAATTATACTAATGCATATGTCATAAATACAGCCTACACACTTAACACTAAGCAGATCAATATAAACATACAGGCTGATTTTTTATTTTTAGAAAATGATATAATCATAATAAAGCCACAATCATAAAACTTGTTTAGGTTTATAGGTAATGCTAATTGTGGTAAGAGCTAAGCTATCTAAGTGGTAAGAATCACCTTATAAGCACAAGTATGCCGAGAGTTTTAACTCGGTCATAAAGTGACTGTATGTGGTAGTTTGGCATTGGTATGGGCTCGTAAAGGGGGGGCTTTTAAGAACTCCTGTACTAGCGTGAAATCCCACGCTGGGATCTTGGGGGAGTGTGGTGGAAACAGACACCTTACTGCCCTCAGCAAGACTGTGATAAATCTATTACACCATTCATGATGCTTTAAAGTGGACAGCGAAAGAGGCAAATGAATGATTATTATTTATACTGACCATCCACTTTAATAGGTACACCTGCTGATTTATGCAGTTATCCAGTCAGCCAAGCATGTGGCAGCAGCACAATGCATAAAATCATACAGACACAGGTAAAGAGCTTCAGTTAATGTTCACGTCACACTTTTCCTCCATTCTGATGTATGATGTGAATATTAACTGAATGCATGATTGTATGCATTGTGCTGATGCCACATGATTGGCTGATTGAATATATACATAAATGAGCTCCAATGTGTACTTGATGCCTGATGACCACAAGGGGTGAAGAAGAAAGGGAATGATGAGCTCAAGACAAAATTGACAAAAAGGTATCAAGGTGATTCACACCACCCCTCATGGTTAAAAGGGTTGAAACACTTAACACAAAAATATAAGAATAAAAAAAATAAATAAAATACTAATGCTAAAGACTAGATGTTAAATATTTACCACAAATAAAACAATGCTAATGCTAGAGCCTACAGGTGAAATACCACAAATAAATGAAAAACACTAATGATGTATCTAGGTATGAAATACTTATACAGATACTTACCACAGATCCTTACCACACATTTTATGATGAACATGATTTGGTGACTATGAGGTGGTGGTGATGAGGTGGTGAATATAAAGTTTTGAAGATTATAGCTCTCTCATATATACTTTTGCTTCCAAGATGGCAACGCGCATGGTCGCAGCGGCTCACGGCTCCCCTCTTCAGTGCTCTTTTTTGTTGTTTTTGTATTTCTTTCTTGTTTGTTTTTGCACGATCGGTTCAGCGAACATTCGCTACAGCCGTCAAAACCTTATTGACATTGGTGTCCAGTGCCAGACATCTGTTTCAAGTGTTTTTCATCACACACACAACATCCCAGACAACATAGCGAGACCAGTGGATTGTTGTCGGGTCTAGGAGACGGCACAGATGGAGGAGGGAAAGGAAGCAGAAGTGGGGCCGCATATCTGGCGCTATGCTAAGGCTAAAGAAATAACCACACAAGCCACCTCTACCGAGCCTGTATCTCACCAATGCCAGATCTCTGGTGCATAAAACGGATGACCTGGAATTACAACTCACTGGAAATCGCTATGTTCGTGACTGTTGTGTTTTGATTATAACTGAAACCTGGCTTCACTCGGAGATACCCGATGCTAGCATGCAGCTAGCAGGCCGCTCTCTGCTCCGCTGGGACAGGACAAAGGATTCCGGTAAGAGCAGGGGAGGGGGGCTCTTCATTTACGTACATAAGAACTGGTGCAACAACGGGACAATCATAGACAAACACTGTTCCCCTGACCTTGAATACATGACTGTAAGATGCCGGCCTTTTTTTCTACATTCCACCCGACGCTAATGTAAACACGGCACTCTCTTACCCGCTGAATATCATTAACGAGCAGCAGTGAGCCCATCCCAACGGTGCTCATATAATTGAAGGAGACTTTAACAAGACCAACTTGAAGACTGTACTCACGAAATTTTATCAACATATTAAGTGTTCCACTAGAGGGGAGAACATTCTGGACCACGTTTACTCTAACATCAAGCACGTGTACTGAGCTATTCCCCTCCCCGAACTCGGATAGTCCGCCCATCTTTCTCTCCTGCTCTTCCCAGCCTACACCCCCCTCAGATGCAGTGCCAGGCCCACCATAAAGACTGTTACAACCTGGCCTGAAAATGGACTCTCCAAACTTCAGGACTGCTTCGAACAGACGGACTGGGACTTATTTGAACACCAAGAGCTGGAAACATTCACAGGAACAGTACTGGACTATATCAGGTTCTGCATCGGAAATGTGGCTGTGGTCAAAAGCATTTGGGTTTTCCCAAACCAGAAACCCTGGATGACCAGCCAGGTCCGTACACACCTCAGAGCCCGTGACGCTGCATTCGGGTCAGGTGATAGAGCTCTGTATAGGGCTGCCTGAGCGGCTCTGAAAAGTGGAATTAAAAAAACCAAGACGGACCATAAGAGAACCATCAAGTCCCATCTGTCCAGCCACAGTACACGGGAGGTGAGGCAGGGAATACAAAACATCACAAACTATAGAGGTTGTGATGCAACAACAGGAGATCTGGGTGCGCAGCTAGCAGAGGAGCTAAACTGCTTCTTTACTCGCTTTGAATCAACACAACAGCAGCACTCACCTGCTCCAGCCCTGCTCCCACCCTCACCGGGTTCCTGCACTACTCCACTCACTGAGAAGGGGTACGATGTCAGACGGGTGCTCCTGGCAGTGAACCCCAAGAAGGCTGCCAGACCAGATGGGGTGGGTGCTCAGGTTAGGGTGCTCAGAGCATGTGCCCACCAGCTCACCTCTATTTTCACTAAAATCTTCAACCTCTCCCTTGCCCAGGCAGTCATTCCTTCCTATCTAAAATCAGCCACAATCATTCCAGTGCCGAAGAAGTCTCCCATCACCAGCCTAAATGATTATCGCCCTGTGGCCCT
>JAQQZR010000011.1:9565235-9575999 GCA_030068235.1 Notoglanidium macrostoma | reverse complement strand
GGATTATGATAACAATATAATGGATGTTAAAGATATTGTGTGCGTGTGTGTGTGTGTGTGTGTGTGTGTGTGTGTGTGTGTGTGTGTGTGTGTCTGTGTGTGTGTGTCTGTGTGTTTGTGTGTGAGGTCTCTCAGTCAGCTGAGCCACATTCCGAAAGATCATACCAGAAAAAGGACTTTAAACTGCTTTGGAAGTGGGAAGATGAAACATAGAATTGTACCATTTTCAATTTCCATGCATTTGAGCAAAGTGGAAAAGAAAACATGGACATCATGGGCAATAAATCCAGTTGTGTTATGTGTTTACCTCCTCAAAAAAGTGTACAGCAACTTATTTTAAAGTAAAGCAGTGCTACTTCGTTTAGTGTTCATGCTGTGAGCAGCCACAAAGCAGTTTGTTTGTTTGTTTGCTAATTGGAGATTGGAAATTCTGTGTTATGAGCTTTAGACGAACAAGAAATGAATCCCTGTGTGTCAGAGTCGAGGTGGTGTCCTGCTGTCACACTCCAGAACATTTCTCAAAACCAAAATGCCTCTAAACATTTGACATCAGCAGCCATGTGGTTTAAAGGAACACTTTAGCCACAAATTATAAACATCTGCAATGTTCCTTTACTATGCTTTACAAATGTGTATTTATTTGTATCCTTTACAAATGTTATTCAAATGGCATGGATTAAAGGTGAATGTGTGATGATTTACGCATACAGATATGGTGCATCATGCTAAAGTGGAGGCTTCCATTACTAGTTAGCTACATTATATGGTGGCCCTGAGAGGTCAACACGCTGCAAATTCGGACAACACAACACATTATCATAAACAAGCTGCAGTAACAAAAGACAACAATGGAAATGTTACCAGAGGACATTTAAAAGTGATGAACATGTTTAGACATGCATGTTTTTGTGACTCATGATGATTGTTATCATTAAGTAGACCAGCCGTCCTTCAATGGTTTTGGTTTAACTTTGTGATCGCATGATTCATGCTGTAAACCTAGTGTTGGCCTTTTGCTTATTATTAGCCTGAAAATTCAAATAACCTGCCAAAAACACACAATTAATTGTGAAAAACAAGTATCTAGACATGTTCATCACTATTAAGTGTTCCCTGGAAACACATCCATTGTCATTTTTTCATATTGCCTGTTAATGTGTTGTGTTGTGTTGTCTGAACTTGACCTCTCAGGGCCACCATAACATTAACCTCATAGCTTCTGTGCAAAACCTAATAACTAAACTTCACACACTGAAGTAAGAAGGACTGGAGACATTTTTATTTTTGGCTGAACTACTGCTTTATGAAATGCCTATATAATTATTTACATATCATGTGATTGTGTGCATATACTATATATAGTAAAGAATATGTACTCATTTACTTACTTTACTAACATTTAAAAAGAACGACAGAGAGAGACAGACAAAGAAACCTCAGTGAAACGACTCCAGGACAAAGAGAGACACATGGAGACAGACAGATGGAGAGAGACAGTTGTTACACAGCAGCTGCTCTGATTCCAGTTACACTCAGCTTTCCACACTGAGCTAACATTTTCACAATCAAATCTCAGCCTGCGATGTCATCCAGAGGGACGTAAGACAGACAGAGAGACAGGGAGTGAGACAGAGACAGAGGTGAGTAACATTCTTATCACTGTCACAACACCAGTTATAAACATGCTCATACTGGCATGCGTGAATTTACTGTAAGCTATTTAAGCTATTTAAGCTAATTAAGCGTGTGTGTGTGATGTGTTAGCGTGTGTGTGTGTGTGCGTGCGTGTGTGTGTGTGTGTGTGTGTGTGTGTGTGTGTGTGTGTGTGCGTGTGTGTGTGATGTGTTAGCGTGTGTGCACTGGTTTAGTCTTGTGACTGAGTGAAGAGGAAACTCGTGGCAGGGGAGAGGGGTGATGGTGAGTGAGGGGCCGTTTAGGGGGGAGGAACAGGGTGGAGAGGTGGTGTGGAGGAGGGCGGATTGAAAGAGGGGTCTCATTCTTTTCTTCTTTTTCTTCTAAAAGTACATTTTACATTCTCCCAGAATGCACTGCAACTGCACTTCACAAGCTTACTAAGCCTGGAAGAGACAAACTACCTGAATTTATTTATTTACTTTAAAATATACATCAAGCAAATGTACCTTATTTATTTATTTGTTTGTTTGTTTGTTTAATTTTTTAATCATTTGCATATTTTACTTTTTTGTTTATTTGTTGTTTCTTTATTTGATAACTTCAGGCAACTGTAATGCCAACTTCAGCTTATCTATTTAATGTTTAATTGGCCTAAATTTTACTCCATGTAAAACATTTACAGCATGTGGTTAAGTTTGTATATTTTACCTATTTATTTAATATGTTTAGCTTTAAAGTTCATTTAAAACTGTATTCATTATTTAATTATGCCAGCATCATAACTGAATCATTCATTTATTATTCAATAATTGCTTATTATTTAGATAATTACATAATCATTTCAGTCTGTATTTATTAAAATATTTGTATTTGTATGGGTGATGACTAGGTGATTAAGTACTGCATAATTGATGGTGTTTTATAGTCACATGACCTCAAGGGGGGAAATAAAGTCTCTAGAATCTGTCATTCTGACATACATACAGTGCAAGCACACATACTTACAGTGACTTACATTGTATAAGTAGTGCACTTCATCGCACGCCCATGCAGAATCATTACAGGACCAAAGCAAGAACCCTATGTTTATATTATTAGGCTACAATTAGCTTAGGTCGCTTGTAGTTAGTTGCTTGTTGGAGTGCAACAACTACTACTGTTGTTGCTTGGGGGTGTGGCTGGTGCAGCACTTTTTTTAGTTCCAATGGGAAATGGTAGTAGTTCTATACAGTATAGCTTCAAACAAGTTAAACATTAATTATGCACTAACCGATGTGAAAATTGGTTGTTCGATTTGCATTTTACGTGCTAGGCTTCGTAATGGTTTCATTCTCAGATTAGCAAAGAAAGCTAACTGTGCCAGTGACCAACACTCACTGGAGGCACCAACATTTTCAGCTACTCCCTTCCAAGTTTTATTTTTCTTCATAATGTCTCTATATGAAGCTAAAATAAAACCATCTTATATATGAGATAAGATAAAACCATGCTTATAAGTTTTTCTTACATTTTGGATATCAAACATTAAATGGAAACTAATTACAGGTAGGAACTGACTGGGGAACTGAAGAAATGTCAGACCATGCATGCCACTGGATTGGTCTTTTCTGTGCCTGTCTTTTGGACATGTTGCTTTATGCTGGTCTTACACCAAATGACAATTGAGAGTTTCGCTAGCATTGTAGCATGCTTCCATCATCTTGATTGTTTGGTGTAAGGTGGTCAGGATAGCTGTCTTAAGTCAGTCCTTTTCTCATCTTGGCATTCCAATGAAGTGAACTGTGTTTAATGTTGTCTTTAGCAGATGCAACCAGTGACCCTGCAATATCCCCATATCTTGCAAAATCATAGATAATCGCTTGAATAACTGTTTGGTGTAAGGCCAGCATAACTTTGTGACTAATGACACTGTCTTTAGACATGATAGTGTGTCAGACTTTAGTCTTTTAAAAGTTTTTTCAGAGTCTTTTCAAACTCTTCTAGTGTATGGTTAGCATTACTGTCATACCTATTTTGCATAGAATTCATAAAATCTTAGGGTAGGGTTAGGCTCTCTCTGACTCTCTCTGTAACAGCTGCTTGTGGTCAGTATATTTTCCAAACTGCATTCATCACTTAGTTTGTGTAAGAAGTTATAAATAAGAAAATAAAGCAGTTTGTGGTCAGCAGCTGGTGAATCATAAAACCAGGGCTGTAATGGTACATCGCTAAAAACAGTACACCGTAATAATTATATGTGAACCTGCTGTATATGTGAACCTGCTGTCACACATTTACTGACACACAACACACACTACACTCTGAGATTAATGCAAAAGATTCTCTTGGATTAAATTATTATTAGTTTTTCATACTTACATTGACATCAAGGTTCACCTCTTGTTTCTCTAATGTACAAAACTCGAAACACATTTCACATGCATTTTATTGTCTGTATGAAGATAAATGAATTAACAAGGATTTGTAAAATGTGTGTATGGCAAACATGTTCAAGCTTTAAGCACAGAGATGTGCTTAAGAAATTGTAAACACCTGTGTTATTGTATAAATACTGTAGTTCTGATTTATTCACAAGTACAAACATTATTTTAAATCAATAAATCAGCAATATATAATAACACCATTATCTAACCAGATATATGTAAATTAATGTTCAACATTTTTTTAATGTTTAGCAAACAACAAAGCAAAAAACACAAAGTTCAGAAACACATCAACATGAACTCAAAATGGAAGCAGGAGGTTCTTATTAAACATCACATGCTCGTTGCTGACTCGACACGATGTATAAACTATAACAAGGAAAGAAAATTGCACTTCTTCTGTCTGCTAGTTAGTCTAGCAAAAATAGTTTAATATGAAGTTATTTATAATATTATAGTGCAGAGGAATTATTTCTTCTGAACAGCCTAGCAACAATCCAGCAACCAACATGTCATGTTAAATAAAGGTTTTGCTGTTGAGGTTTTTTGTTGTTATTTTGTTTTGCACTTACTGGCCACTGTACCAAATGGACATTTGTTAATGTAATGAGATAATGGGGAATATCACGGCACATTTGCTGACATTACATTACAACATTTGCTGTCAGCTCATTACAGTATGTCAGGACAGAAATCTCTGCTATGGTGCAGTTTCTGTTCAGAGGAGACATGGACAGATGGAGGGAACGAGGGAAGGAATGAGGGAGGGAATGAGAGAGGGAGGGATGCTGACTTGGCATCTCATGAAAGGTGGAATAAAAAGCCATAATTAGATGTTTGGTTAAATGTAAGCCACACGTCCTGCATCCCCACGGTTTCTATGTTAACTATAAAAATAACATTAATAAATAAGAAAAAAAAAAAAGAGCCAAAAGGTTTCCTTTAACTTACTGAGGTTATGGTCAGCATTAGAGTTGAGTGTTGTATAGCATTATTTAAGAATTTGTCAAGGAAAGCTTCTCATAAGGATAGCAAAAAAAATGTGTATGTGTGTGCATTTTGGAAGTTTTCCACACACTTCCATGAGTCCCAGGGTGCACCTTCTTTAACATTCATGACCCTCAGAGTAACACACACACACATGCACTCATGCTTTAACAATTTATTTAATTCACTCAGAAAAGCAGTGATACAAGACATAAATAGAGGTGAAGAGTGCAGAAAAGTAGACAAACATAAACAGTCAAATATGGACTGTATAAAGGTTATCAGGAGTATAAGTAGTAGTGCCCTTGCCATGTGTAAAAGCTGCCAGTAATAGCAGATGGTGAACAGTAGTTTGTAGCTGTTTAGCTCTCTTTTGAGCATCCCAAAAATTGTAATGCTGCTTTTGACTTAATTCAGAAGTATGAACTCGAATGTCATTTTTGACCTCCATGCAGTCTAGCTACTGTACAAAGGCTGGAATAAAAGATGGAAGCCTCTATGTTTGTCTTTTGTTAGCAACTAGCTAGCCAGCAATTTGTAATAAGTGGTGTATATTTTCTTCCTCAAAACCATGTTCTAGATTTTAGAAGTGAATATGTCTGTCACTCAGTGAACTCAGAGAAACTCAGAACTGAGGAGACCAGCCTGTATAGCTGAGTAGGAATTCGAAGTTGTGGGCCATTTTTTCCTGAACGGAAGTCTGGAATTGCAAGTTACAACCTCTAGTTAAATGAAGAAGAGGAAGGAAAAGAAGAAGAAGAAGAAGAAACATAAGGCAGTGTAATCCCTTAATGGCCGGCCTATGGGCATTATGGACAGTTTTATACACAC
Source organism: Notoglanidium macrostoma (assembly GCA_030068235.1). NCBI lineage: Eukaryota > Metazoa > Chordata > Actinopteri > Siluriformes > Auchenoglanididae > Notoglanidium > Notoglanidium macrostoma. The sequence goes on along the minus strand of JAQQZR010000011.1, from coordinate 9,570,123 downwards.
ACTCTGGTTTATGAAAATCAGTAGCCTGCACTATGGCTAAGCTCTGAGACTGAGTTAGATGGAATTCTCAGTAATTCCTGTATGTTCACACTGAGGGTGGTTCATCACTGACATTTCTTTTGTTATGAGTAATATGAGTTATTATTCTGTCTTAATGTGCTATCTACAGACCTAATAGCCTCTGAGAATGTGGGACAGAGCTTCAGTGACCTGTACTGCAGTGTGTTACATGTAGTGAGGGGCTGAGTAGTGGAATCCCAGACTGAGAGATTGAGTCTGATGCAGAGAAACCTAGATTTCACTATGAATTTAAAAATATCCTCACTGAGTACAGTGTTCTTGAGGAATCTTATTGGCATAGATCAAGGAGAGTCTGTCAGGCAGCTGTGGATCTTGGTGAATGAGTGTGCCCACCATCGGCCACAGCTGCTCTGACAGCACTAACTTTGTTAATTATGCCTGAGGGAAATTGCACGATTGGCTAGAGCTGCTGTGATTGACAGGAAAGAGATAGTACACCATCCCTTCCACCCAGAGAGCACAATTTAGGCTCAAGACTCCAATCCACAGAAGGCTGTGGTATAGTTGGGATTCAAACTCATAATCTCCCAATAATGTGTTTCTAAATTAAATGTTTCTCATCTGACAGTGTTTTTGTCTTTTCTTACTCAGAAGCCACAGGAGAAACTGAAATGTCTTTGTCTTATTTAAACAGACAACAAAACACACACACTTTTAGCCATTATGATGTTTTATTTACCCCTTTTTTGATGTACAACTAAGCTCCTCCTACTGTTTGAAACACCAACCACTTGTGTGTGTGTGTGTGTGTGTGTGTGTGTGTGTGTGTGTGTCTGAATCTTCTGATCCTCTGGAAACATCTGTGTGTCCCTCCTGCGCACTGAAATACCTCTGCTGTTTCTCATTTAATCTGTGTGTGTGTGTGTGTGTGTGTGTGTGTGTTTGTGTGTGTTTTCCATGCATATATTTGTCTTTGAATATAATTCAGGAACGTGTGTGTGTGTGTGTGTGTGTGTGTGTGTGTATGTGTGTGCTTGTATGGGTGTATGTGTGTATAAGTGATGTAATCCTGAGTTTCTACTTTTACAAGTTAAAAAGAACAGCCTTTCTCTCACTTACACTCACACACACACACATACACACACACACACACACACACAAAACACATCTCTTCTCAAGGTGGGTGGCCAAGCACCATTTCCCATGGAAGTTACACACACACACACACCCACACACACACACACACACACACACACACACACACACACACACACATGCACTTACCGAGGTTGCCATTATCAGTAACAGCTGCATAGATATGAAAAATTGACAGTGATATCATAGAGGTCATTTAAAGTTTATCACTGGAACCACAGACTGTACCATCTTAGACACAGGGGTGTGTGGGTGATGTGCTGTGCAGTGATGTGTCCTGCAGTAAGAGGGTCAGTCATCGTGTGTAGTTTCTGTATCACTTTTCAGGGACTCCAAGTGTGAGATTATAGTCTTATGGTTATTATGACAAGCTTTGTCTCTAAAATTTAATAGTCCAAAGAAATGTTCCAGCTCAGGAACAGGAGTGGCTTCACTCAGCTATAATGTGTAATTATTAACTATTGTGCTAATCTGTATGTGTTTTTAAATATAAGCTCTGTGGGTAACATCACACTCCAGTGTCATTCAGCCAATCAAATCAAAAGAGGCAAAGTTTACTTTGACAGTTACGAGCAGTGAGTTCAGTCTCAGTTCATGTTGTGATGTCAGATGTTTGTTGGACACTTGTTGAGATTTGAATTTCATTAAAAATGTCATGAAAAAAAACATTATTTTACAGTCATCTGTTATCCCGGTTATCTCTGACTTATATATGGTGTATGAATATGATGTAGAATATGGTGGTGTCACCTCGTACCAGGGGCAGGGCGTATTTCATTCCCACACTGTATAAACATATCTTTGTGTTCATCAGACACTTGTCTACACAACACCATTGGGAGATCACAGAAAATCTGTTTGTATTTGTTTGTGTGTGAAGTGCCTTTGTTTGGGTGCAAAAGCATTTTAAAATGGAGGTGTTGGAATTTTAAGCAGCATTCATGTGTCATGAGCTATGACATCACACCAGAATGATAGTCAAATAATTTTTCTTGCTACAGAGTTGAACCAGTAGATCAGCAGGCCAGAAGGTGTTCATTCATTTTCTGTAGCAATGCAGATCTGAATATTTATGACTGTAACATAATTGCCAGGTTTATATTATTGTATTAATTTTAATATAATATCATTCCTATAACAGCTCATTCAAAGGGACCTGTATGGTAGATGTCCTATTTAATCTAAGCCTAATTATAAAAGAATGAAAAAGATGTTATATAACAAAGAAAAGTGTATGATCACTGCTATGGTGAAGTTTTCTGTCAGGAGACATTTCTTTAATATGTATAGATGGAGTGTCAGTGCTTTGTAAAAGTCAGTAAGTTTCCTGACACAGGAGTTAGTTCCTGTTAAATACAACAGATTACATACATATACATATACAACCTGGTATAACAGCTATATACAGTCGATCCCCTAGTTTTTCTTTTTATGCTCTCTTGAAGTTAGTGAGACAAAAAATGCTACTTGTTATATTACAGGAGCTATGTTCACACTACCATGTTGAAGTGATTCAAATCTGATTTTTTTTTGCCATAATATGACATAGGTCTTATCTTTCAGGGCCATGCAGATATAGAAATCTGATCTTTTCAAATCAGATATTAGGCACTTTCATATGTGGTCCTAAATCTGATACGTTTCCGATTTGTAGCTAGGTGACCTGAATGAGAACACCCAGATCAGAATTCATGTGGCTTTCTTCCTATACGCATACACGTTGTCATCATCAGCCAGCACGGTGTTCTGTCGATTTGTGCTACCTATGGAGATATGCTTGTTAGCGGGTGTGTGTTAGGTTTAAGGTTAAAATTTAGGGTTAACTTTAAGCTAAGCCTTAGGGTTAAGGTTTGGGCTAGGTTAAGGGCTACGGCTAAGATCATGTTTATTCTCTGCTATCGATTTGTGCTACATTAGCATTTTTCAACAAGGTAGCACGAATCGTAAGAACACCAGCAGTGCAGCAAAACAACAGTAGAGGCTTACAGCTGATGAACTGTTTGCTGTTTCTCCAGAGCAAAATGTGATGCATACATTAGCTACTATAGTATCCATTTTGTCAGTTTGTCATGTGTGTTGCCATTTGTCAAGTGTGTTTTATTTGACATCCCTCTGTAAACCAGGAAAGGAACTTGTAGGTCAAAGACTACCCCACATTGACGAGTAGGAATTTCAGGTTCATATGGTATTTTCTTTGAGTCTTCCAGGTTGGAATTGGGCTGTGCATTATAAGTAGCGACCTTGAGTTGAATTCAGCATTAGGGTGAGGTGTAGTATTTTAGGGTATAGTTTATAGTGTTGTAGGGTATGTAATAGTAATTTAGGATATAATATTTTAGGTTTTATTGTAGTATTTTAGTGTGTGGTATAGTATTTTAGGGTCCTCTGTATTACTCTAAGAAGAGAGTGTGGTGAAGTATCCTAGGGTAAAGTGTAGGACTTTAGGATGTAGTTTAGTATTTTAGGTTGGAGTATAGTGTTTGAGAGTGTGTTGAAGTATTTTAAGGTATAGGGTAGCACTTTTGGGTGTAGTTTAGTATTTTAAGATGTTGTAAGCTTCTTTTCAGGTTCAAATCTCTACCAGGCTCAGCAACTCTCTCTCCTTCCATGTGACAAGTGAGCTTGAAGACTGAGCAAACAGACACAGGGTTGTGTTTAGAACTCTGAATTTACTACAATGAATTTGCTTTAGTCTGAATTTACTACAGAAAATTTACTTTAGTCTGAATTTACTACAGAAAATCTAGAGGTATTTATACATAAAGATGCTTATGTCAGGGTACATTTCCAAGGTTATAGATAAATGTGGAGTATTTTAGGATGTACTGTGATATTTTAGGGTGTAATGTGTAGTATTTTAGAATGTAGTGTAGTATTTTAGGGTGTAGTGCAGTATTTTAGGATGTAGCATAAAGTTTTAGTGTATGGTGTAGTATATTACGGTGTAATACTTTAGTTGTAGTATAGTACATTATCATATAGTGTAGTATTTTATGGTGTAGTGTAGTCCTTTGGTTGTAGTACAGTTTCTTAAGATATTGTGTAGTAGTTTGTTGTGTGTGTGTGTGTGTGTGTGTGTGTGTGTGTGTGTGTGTGTGTGTGTGTCCCTCCCCCACATTGTTCCAGTTCACACTGCTGTAAGAGGATAACAGCTGTATCACACAGAGCTGCTATTATTGTGTAACACTTTTATGCTTTTACCCCTGCCATCACATCTGCCCCCGAGGTGGGTTTGGGGTAGAGGGGGTAGCAGGGGGTTAATTGGGGTGGAGGGTCAGAAGAGTCACAATGATATCCATCATATTGAGGACTCCAAAGATTTCCAGATTGCTCTAGGCATCTCTGTTCTTTTCTGGGGGATTTTTTCTTCTCCTGAAGCAATTAAATGCATTATTTAATACTTTATTTTTAATAGTTTTATTATTTACTTCCTACTATACTTTATTCAGAGTTTAAATGAATAAACACTTTATTTAATACAATGATAACAAGTTTAACAGTAAAACAACACTTGTTAGGTTTCAGCGTAAATGTGGAGTTTTGGCATGGAGCCAGAGATTTGAAGCATTTAAGAATCAGCAATGATCTGCTTTAGCGAGCCTGTAAATCTCACATACTCACAGCAGGCAGACTGGTCTCTCTCTCTCTCTGTCTGTGTGTGTGTGTGTGTGTGTGTGTGTGTGTGTGTGTGTGTGTGTGTGTGTGTGTGTGT
>JAQQZR010000011.1:9534773-9553389 GCA_030068235.1 Notoglanidium macrostoma | reverse complement strand
ACCAATCACAGCTCAATACAACACCTGCGCAACCAATCACAGCTCAATACAACACCTGCGCAACCAATCACAGCTCAATACAACACCTGCGCAACCAATCACAGCTCAGTACAAAACTCAAGTAACCAATCACAGTTCAGCATAACACCCCAGTAACCACTCACAGCTCAATACAACACTCGAGTAACATATCACAGCTAAACATGACACCCGAGTAACCAATTACAGGTCAGTACAACACCTGAGTGACAAATCACAATTCAGTACAACACCCGAGTAACCAATCACAGCTTTGTAAAATGTCCAAGTAACCAATCACAACACCCTAGTAACCAACCATCTGTGTGGGTATGTTTGTGTGCATGTGTGTGTGTTTCTGTTACCAAGTTTGTGTAACTATAAAAAAAACCAGATCAAAGGGTTCAACATGGCCGTTGTTGCGGTTTACTGTGGGAATGCTGAGTGTGTGTTTTATCCACAAGCAGCAGGTTTCATAGCACCATGCCGGCACACACACACACTGGTTCACTGCAGGATGCTCATGCGCAGTGTGTCTGAGTAAATAAATGAATCTGGTTTTGATTAGAGGGAGGACAGTGTAGGACACACACTCACACGGTAAACACTGCTTGTGTGGTAACACTCTGTGGGTTTATTTGTCTGTGTGTGTTTTAAACTGAGAGAAGAGAAGAGAAAAGAAGAGAAGAGAAGAGAAGAGAAGATGCCAGATTTATTGGCTTTCCACCAGTTGGGTTGCATTTATTTGTGGGGAAATTGGGATTGAATAGTGGGTAGCATGGTACAGCTCTAGGGTGCCCAGTTTGATCCCATGCTCAGGTTACAGTTCGTAATCTTGCACATGTTTGCACATGTTCTCCTCCTGTCCTTGTGGGTTTCTTCTGGGTTCTCCAGTTTCCTTCCACTTCCCAAAAACATGCAGGTAGGTTTATCGGTTATGCTAAATTACCTCAGATGTAAATGAGTGTACGTATATGTGCATGGTGCCGTGCAATGGACGGGCATCACATCCAGGGTATGTTTACACTTCACCCCAAGTATTCCCTGATCCAAAAGCTTACTGAAGGAGATGAAATACTGATAAGGTCACAAAATGTAATGCTTAAATATGATGCAAATGGTTATGATGGTTTTAATTTACAGATTTCTTAGGAAAAGATCCTTCTTCCATTGTATTTCTACATTTCTAATCTGTTTATCTACACAAACACTTTCAAAAAAGGTTGGAAAATACTTACCAGCCCAATGATCATCCAGTATTTCATAAACTGTTCAGTCAAATGCACCAAGATTAAGGACAAACACAAGAATTTATATGTGAGGGTTACAAATGAGGTGGAACTACTAGTTAAGGTTACACTTACAAACAAAATGTCTGCCTTGATCCATCCAGCATTTTTTTTTTTCAATTCTGATGAGAAAGATACATGCTAGGCTTGATTAGTAGTGAATGTTAACTGTACTAGCTACATACACTTACTGAAGGCACCAACAATCGCTCTACTTCCTTCTAACAGTTACTTTTTTTCGTAATGTTTCTATACACTTTTAATGAGTAACAAATTTTATGTTGTTTATGATGGGATCAGATGAAACCACCTCCCACCAGTTTCCTTCAACTGTCCAGAAAAATGCAGATAAGTGAAATGACTATTCTAAATTGCCTTCAGGAGAGAATGAGTTTATGAATGTGTGTGAATGATGCTCTGCAAGGGACCAGTGTTCCATCTTGGCTGAATTCTTCCATTTTCTGCCCAGTATTATTAGGACTGTCTCCAGATCCACCACAACTCTGACCAGGATGAAGCAGTTACTGAAGATGAATGAATAAAGATGATACCATGGTTATAGGTTTTTCCACTTTTGCATGTCAAACAGGAAATGGGAACTCACTGCCGATAGGAACTAATGTGGTGAGCGGCGAACTAAAGAAATGTCATAACACACATGCCATATGATTGGTCCAAGGAATAATTTGAGCCGATAATTTGGATCTGTTGCGTTTCGGAGTCATACTTAATTTGAACAGAGTTTAGAAAATCTCATTGAGCTGTCGCTTTCATACCATTCTAGCAATTTCTGGCGTTAAAATTGCAGATCCATGGCGCATATGTCCAGAGAAAATGAAAGGTCAGCTGTCACTTTGTTGCTCCCTGGTGTGAATGTAAAGTTGGCCTGGCTCCACAGTATGTGGTGCCGGGTGAGCACCCAAGGGCACCAAGCACTAGGGGGCACCAACACATCTAAACTTACTGTACTGTATATATACTTATTTAAAAAAAACCACACATATCAACTACACTATGTTGTCTTTAATTTTGTATATAATTGCCTGTGTCGTTTTATTGTATGGCAATGCTCTGTATTGAAGTAGCTGTAAACTATATACACTTAGGCTGTGCTTTTTTAAACAGATGTAAACGATCACTGCAATTTCTCACAGCTCCGCAAATATTTTACATAGCTTACCAAGCCTATGCACTTGCTAGATCTCTGTTTATGATTATTCAACATATTCGATTTTTAACAGCTTGTATACATGGTGCTAAATCCAGGATATTGGAACGCTGCTTTTGGCCATGTAAAATCATTTGTCCTATCTTCCTGAAAAACTATTGTGATTACCACAATACCTCTTCAATGATAGTTGTTTGAATGTATTTAGAATTTATTTGACCTGTTCTACTTTTACTGTATTTATTCATTAGTCTATTTGTTAATTTATGTATTTAATTATACAGGAGCGTTATTTAATGCTGCTGCTAAAGTTAGCTTAATAGCTTAATTTCACCTCATTTACAGTTTCTGCGATTTTTGGCCGAGAAGCTAAAAACAGCCACTTACAGTATGTGTAGTTCAACAAAGCAACACACAGCCAATGCTGCTTAACAGACAGCTTAGTGAATACTCATAAAAATTTTAGCTAACTCAGAACTAAACGTTTGAAAGCTTTTCACAGAGCAAAACCACATGACGGAATGTTAGAGTGCTTGTTTACGGCATTACAGACTGTTAGGCGCCAGAGCGTGTTACGGTTTTTCGTTTGTTTGAAGCGGCAGTGTGGTGTGCTGTTGTAGGCCTAACACAGTAAACGACACGGTATGTTTTTGACTCAAAGTTTTTAAATAATGATATATTTAAATTTCCTTTATCAGTAAATAATAAAAAAAACTTAAGGAATTTAAGGATTTCAGCATGTTAGCCACACATGCAACGGTGTAGTGGTGCAATTCCACTCCCGTCCAGCGGGTGGCGAGAACTCCCGGTTAGGCCCATCATGAATTTTGACTGGGGGGGGGTTAACACGAAGCACTGTGTGGTGTGTTGCTATGTGGACCACGTGAATTCAGCTAACTCAGTGATGGATTAAATCTGAACTTCTGCCCAAGAAAGCTGGCACTTGTGATTTTTTTTATTATTAGGGGTTTCAATTGATTTTAGGTAAGTATCAGTGTTAGAAAACAGGCTGGCTCGCGAGCAAAAATAGCTTTCCACGCACTGTTTATATACGAGCTTCATGAAGCTAACCAGGCTAATTCTTAGACGTGTTGTCGAATTCAGTTTAACCGCAAAACAAGATAATTTAACAGAATGTTTATTCCTTCGTTCCCGCATTTTACATCTCAGCATCACGAAGCTACCTAAGCGAAGAAAGCTAAGAGCATCTGTTATTTAAAAAGTTCGATCGTGTGTTTATCATATGCTACACATTTCATTACAGAAAACAACACGCACGGTTACACAGAGATTAACCTGAACTTGAACCTACCTTATCAATACACGTTTCAGAACTGTTTACACTGAGAATGGTCTTTTTTTAACATTTACTGTGACAGACAAGTTTAGGTATTTATCTCAATGAACACAGACGTAAGAGATGATGATGATGATGATGATTACACGACTTTTGAAAGAAAGCTGTTGGAGATCCATTTAATTTCCTATCGGAAAAAAAGCTGTTAGATTTGTGGTTGTTTCTGTTTCAGTGTGAAATGGGGAAGCCGGTGAAGAAAAGGAGTGTGTGTGATAAAGTGCGCAGGAGTAGTGCACATGCTCAGATTAAGACGAACCCGTTTGAGGTGAAGATTAACAAGAAGAAGTTTGAGGTTTTGGGCCGAAAGAGCAAACACGATGTGGGACTGCCTGGTGTGTCTCGCTCGAAAGCTCATAACAAGGTAATACCTTTCTCATGTTCTGTTCCCCGCTCCGTCACACTCACTTTCTGACTCTAACTCTCTCTCTAAAGCATAAAACAAGGTAATGACTGTCTCACTCTTTGTCTCACTCTAAAGCTTATAATAAGGTAACGCCTGTCCCACTGTGTGCGCGCGCATATTTGTACACAATGCTTTATAATCCCAAATTCAGAGAGAATTTCCTCCGTCCCATCTATATCTTAATTTCCCTGAAGCTGCTTTGTGAAAGTGTTTATTAAAACTGAACTGGACTTGTGTGTGTTTGTTTTGTTGCAGCGTAAACACACACTGCTGAAGGAGTTCAGAACGAAGAACAAAGTGAACTCGTTCATCGACCGGCGTTTTGGAGAGTATGACACCAAGATGGCACCTGAGGACAAAATTCTGCAGAGATTTGCAATGGAGAGACAGGTAACAGTGCAGTGAGACAGGTACACTTTACTCTGCAGTGACTCGATAGGAATACTAAAATGCTTGTTAAAGGAGGTGGAATTAAAGGGATTTACGTAAGGAACAATTCGCGCTGCAGTGGTGTGATACGGCAAAGCGAAGTTGATGATTTTTCTACAGCAGCACGTCCCCAAGCGTTTTTTTTTTTTTTTTTTTTTTTTTCTTCCCCTGGTCTTGTACAAAGGTCATCTTGTGCATTTTTCCCAGCAAAAGCATTTTTGCCCGTTTGTCATTTTACCAAGAAACCAGAGCGCTCAGGCTCATCTGTCCTGTAGACTTTCCCATGGTGGAAGCTTTACCTCCGTTACAGAGCACTGCAACTGCAAACTCCTTCCATAAATGTTAAATAAACGTCTTTTTAGAGAAAACTTCAGCATATCAATAACTACACATATTTTTCTTTGTTAAATAGCAATACTGTTTTAGTCTGTTTATGTTCATGTGTAGATTATGTGGATCATTCACCATACAAGTCTCAGAGTTGTTACTATAGCAACAATAATGCATTAGAACCAGTGCATTAATATAAACCTGTGACTTGCAGCTGCACTACTGTCAGAGTATTATCAATCAATTATTAATTAAGTAAAATTAATCAATACTTCTGACCAGTCAGAAGCCAGTATTCAACAGCATTGTGGGATAAAGAGATCGAAAGGAAGGTTAATGAGGGGCCTGAGGGGGTGTATTGCACAGAGGAATCTGCATTAACACTAATAAAGAGTGAAAAGATGGAAGATAAATAAAGTAAAAAAGCAATATGAGAACACTTGTATGTGTGTTGTGTATATCTCCTGATTTTGTGTTTGTATGTATGTGTAAAGCGTACTCAGATGAAGAAGGACGTGTTTAATCTGAATGATGAGGAGGAATTAACGCATTATGGACAGTCTCTGGCGGAGATGGAGAAGTTTACAGATGGAGTGGACAGCGAGAGCGACTCAGAGGAGAAAGGCCTGCTTTCAGGTTAGAACACGCACATAGTATTACTGTAGACACTTAAAAAGTCTATCTTTATTATAATAACGTTTTTGTGTGTGTGTGTGAAGCTGAAATCACGGCGTCACACTTCGGAGGAGGCGGAGGGCTACTGAGGAAGAAAACCAGTGAAGAAGAGGAGGCCAAAAGCAAAACCCGTCAGGAGCTCATCGAGGAGCTCATCCTCAAATCCAAACAGGAAAAGGTGAAGAACATACAGCAGCTAAAGCTGTTCGCTATGCTAACGCTACAGTTAGCCATCATGCCCAATGAACAAATGTAAAGCTAGTTTGTTTGTAGTTAGCCGTGTGCTTGTGAACGCCATAATGGTTGTGATGTGCGTGTCGTTCACAGCGGGAGCGTCAGACACAGAAGGAAGAGACACATGAGCTGACCGAGAAACTGGATCATGAGTGGAAGTCCATCCAGAACCTTCTGGCACGTAAAACTCCCAGTGAGCGGGAGGAGGAGAAGGAAAAGCCGAAGGTGAGGATGAGGAGGGCAGGAATAACACCAGAAGACAATAACATACCCTTGATTTTGGAATGTATAGAGATGTCAGTAACAGTCTTTTCTGTTTTTATTATTCATGTTAATGGACAGTAATAAACACTGGTAATGTATAATTAACACAGTAATTACTACAGTAACATTCAGTAATGTAAAATGTTATCCTTCTCTCTCTGACCAATCACGGACTCCTCACTGAGCCTGCTGCTTTCTGATAGGCCAGATACAGTAATGTGCCCTGTAGAGGACGCAGGCGATCCTAATCACATATATTCTCTCAAAAAAAAATGAAAAATGACTACAATGTCAAACTTACATCGCCACCTTCAGGCCTAGCTGAAGAATGTCATGTTTAACAGTGTGTTAAGTATAATTTACTGTATGGGTAGGCTTACTGCTGTCTTTTCCTGCTCGTGTGCGTGTGTAGGTGGATGAATATGATGTGATGGTGCGGGAGTTGGGATTCGAGATGAAAGCTCAGCCATCTGAGAAACTCAAAACACCAGAGGAGCTCGCCAGAGAGGAGAGAGAGAGACTGCAGAAACTGGAGGTAACACGCAAAACCCTGGACACACGCTTTACCTCATTCTGACCATCATGTCTCTCACATTGGACATACACAGATTTACATTTGTCCATAATATAGGACTTCATGAGACTACACATGTACACTAACATTGCTCACAAACATCACAGTCATGCTGCCTACTTAGGGACCTACTTCTAGAACACAGCCTGAGTGAATGAGGGGTGTTTAAAGCACGTGTGATGTCTTTACTGTGTGTGTTTGTGTGCGTGTGTTGCACAGGCAGACAGAAGGAGGAGGATGGAGGGGGAGGTGGAGGAAAACCCCAAACACACACACACATCAGCTGACGACCTCAACGATGGATTCATCCTCGACAAGGACGACCGCAAAACACTCTCCTACCAGGTACAGACACACACAGACGAGACAAGTAGGTTTAACAAGCAAAAAATATATACTTATTGACTTAGGTAAAAGTTTACGTTTGCTTGGTGCGTACTGTGATGCACTTCAGTCCCCCCCCCCAAAAAAAAGAAAAACCCTACGAAACATCAAAATGAGCACATTATATGTAACTTGTTACAAATGGTTTGAGCAGCAGATCAACGCTGAAAATGTCAGCCATGGGTTTCTAAAAGGGACATTAGAAAAGCGATTTGTAAAAGGAACATATGGAAAAAGTGCTGTGTTCTGTTTTATTCTGATTATCTCTTTTTTATTAACCCCACACTTGTTTCTCTTGTGTAGGATGGGAAGTGGAACATTGAAGAAGAGGGAGGTGAAGGAGGAGATGAGGAGCAGGAGGAGGAGGAAAATGATGAAGGGGGTGATGATGATGGTGGTAGTGGTGGTGATGAAGACAATGATGATGAGGAAGAAGATGATGATGATGATGATGATCACTCTGATTTGGAGGACAGCAGAGATGATGAGGATGATGAGGGAGAGGAAAATGAAGAAAAAGAGGAAGCGTCTACTGCTGAAATGAAGCCCACTCTGAGTGAAGAGGAAAGGAGAGAGATTCAGGACACAGCCCATGCAGAGCTGCCCTACACCTTCACAGGTACAGAAAGATAGGTAGAGACGGGAGAGCTAGAGAGGCGTGGGTGGGTGAGGAAAAGGCAGCTGAGGAGTGAAAGAGACGGGGAAGGAGATTGATCTGTGTGTGTGTGTGTGTGTGTGTGATAGCTCCTGAGTGTTACATGGATCTGAAGGCGATGCTTCTGGGTCACTCAGATGATGAGCAGCGCCTCATACTGGAGAGAACAAGGAAGTGCAATCATCCTAGTCTGGCTGTGGGAAACAAAGCTAAATTAGAGGTGACCTTTGACCTCAGTTTATTGCTACATCATTTTTTGTTTTTGCTGGCAGTGGAATGACTGGTGCTGTTCCTCTGATTTCTTCACTAATGTATTTAATAATTAAACAATTTGCAGTCAAATGTTTACTCTACTGTGAGTATTTATTGCCTCCATAATTTAAGTGTGGTTTGTGGTAATCTGTATAACTTTGGTTATGTATATTTTAAGAGCCCCATCAGATCATGGGCCGGGGTTTAACTTCATTCATCTGTTTTACAGAAGTTATTTGGCTTCCTGTTGGAGTATGTAGGCGAACTGGCTACCCACAATCCCCCACAGCTCACCACCATCAACACTCTCATCCCGTAAGTGTGCGTGTGTGTGTGTGTTTTTCTCCAACTGAGTTATGAGTCCATTTAGACAGAATAAAAACAAAATAGTTCTCACTCTGTCTGGCTGTCTGTCTTTCTCTGCATCTCTCCCTCTCTGTCGCTCAGGCAAATCTATTCTCTGGCTCAACTCTTTCCTGAAGCAGCATGTCATGTGATGCAGTCGCTGATTGGCGATGGTGCTCACAGCATGGAGCAGAGTGTAGAGGTCAAAGGTCGTGCTGCAATTCCAGGCCTGGATATGGTATGTACCCACACACAACTATATATATATATATATATATATACAGTATATACGTCTGAGTGGTGGGATGTGAAGAGTAACTGGTGTGTGTGTGTAGCTCATCTATCTAAAGATCATCACTCTGCTGTTTCCTGCATCTGATTTCCGTCATCCGGTGACAACACCAGCCTTCCTTTACATCAGCCAGGCTCTCACTAAGGTAATGTGTGTGTCCCGTCTGTGTGTTTCCTCCCCATGTGTGTGTCTCCCCGTGCGTGTGTCTCTGTGTGTATGTTTTTGTGCATATGTGAGTGTGTCTGTGTGGATTTACACCGACACCATTCTCATATTCTGTACTTATTAGCCCATTAGCTGGCAGGCTACGTTAGTGCGGTTTTTGGTGCTGTCTTGTTTAAATACTCTACTGTGTGACTTAGTGTCTGTGAACCCAAAACACAACTCCATTAAAGTGTGTGTGTGTTTGTGTGTCTTTCTCTCACCCAGTGTGCAATCATGTCTCTGGAGAGTGTGTGCGCAGGTCTGATTCTGTGTTGTATAGCGGTGGAGTGTGTTTCTCTCTCCAAGCGCTTTATTCCTGAGCTCATTAACTACCTGCTGGGGCTTCTGCACCTTGCCATCCCCACACACACCTGTAAAGGTAATGCACACATCTGTACACACATGCTTGCGTATATGAAATAGTGTACCATTTTTCTATCAGGAGGATTCTGTTTTTAATACAAATTTTCTATTTAATTGTGTGTGTGTTTGTGTTTGTTTAGATTACCATGTGGTTCCTCCGTTCAAGCCACAGGGGAAGAGCAGTGAGCTGCTGCATGTGTGTGATCCACAGTCTGCTCACAGCTGGACCAAGAAAAGCATCTCACTGTCATCGGCACACAGAGTTACAGCTACTACAGAGAGGGAGAGAGACCACTACAAGTAATATACCAACACACACACGACTACATAGGCGTGTAACGAAATATCATGTGACGATAAACCGCAATACAAATTCATGGCTATTGAAATAAAGGAAATAAAAAAGAACTGTTGATGTAACTGCATTGTTTCGACCGCAGACGGCACTAGGGCTGTAGTTCATTATAACCGCCTGCTTAATCCTGCATCAAACCCTACTAGTCTAAAGCAAGTTATTCTGAAGTGTTTCGTGCCACTCAGTCTGCTGAATGCAGATGAGAATTCTCTTGGTTTATAATTAATCACTTGAGGTTTCTTTTTCCACCACTAATTTCTTTTTCGAAACTACATTTTGTCCGTGTTATATTCTGTTTATTATTCCTACAATGGGCGACACGGTGGTGCAGTGGTTAGCACTGTCGCCTGACAGAAAGAAGGTTCTGGGTTTTGAACGTGCCGACTGACTGGGGTCTTTCTGTGTGGAGTTTGCATGTGCTCCGGTTTCCTCCCACAGCACAAAAGGGAAGCAGATTAGGTCAACTGGTTACTCTAAATAGGTGTGAATGTGAGCGTGGATGGCTGTCGGTCTCTGTGTTAGCCCTGTAATAGCTTGGCGACCTGTCCAGGCTGTACACCACCTCTCACCTAAAGTCAGTTTAGCTTCAGTTTCCCTGTGACCTGAACGGAGAAGTGGTAGAGATAATGGATGGATCCTTACAATGAAACATTGAACTTTTTGTGTCTCTACCTCTGTGTGTAACAGAGGACATGCCCACCTTATGTACAAGTATAAATACTTAATTCTGTGCGAGCATCGACGCCATACCTACAGTGCAGATTCAGCACAGAAGTATACATCCGCCTTAACACACACATGCTAAAGCTGGGCTTTATATACACAGTGAGGTGTGAGCACGGATTAAAGGATCAAACCGTAGCTGCTGATTGGTGCAGTGCGTATCATGACATGATTAGCTGGAAGATGGAGTTTAAGTTCTGTCTGTGGGTTTCGGTAAAAGTTTGACCCTGCAATCTGAGGGAATTTAAAGGAGACCTGCCGTGAAAATAAATTTTTTTTTGTTGTTGTTTTTAAAATAAGATATGTCGATGTGACTTGGGGATGTAATAGGACTTTCAAAGTTGGCTGTTACCTGCCTAGTCTGTAATGGCCATGGAACGAAAAGAACACATAGCACTGATGTGTTGTATCAGTGTAATGTAAAATGTAGCCCTCTTCATTAACATTTAACAGAGCCAGTGAAAATGGAGGGACTGTGGAGAAAGTGGCTGTAATTCCTAAATGGGTAGTGCAATATATATATATATTTTAGAACCCTTGAGTTAATGCTGAAAGTCTGCATTGTCTACAAGTCACATCTTGATAGATGGGGAGGTCTGGGGGATCTTTGCCTTAATATTTACAGAAACATGGCTAACCATGTATATCCCGGACATAGTTATTCATCTACAAGCTCATCCTGTACACCGCAACAAACAGACATCTGAATCCAATAAGTGCAGATGTATCAGCGTTTGCAAAACATATATTTACAGATCTTATTTTGAAAGTCAGAGCTGTGCCAGTCGAGCTCCAATCTGCAAACTAAGTAAAACATTCAGAATTTCCAATAACTCAAACGGCTATATTTAATACAGTTGAAGGCTGTATTCAATATTGTAATAGATTTCTCCTTCCTTTAGTTAGCTTGCATGACCGAAGCCCTCGGGTAACATTAGCTGGTCAGCTGAGCGTTAACATTCGTTCCATGATGCTAAATTTAGATAAAACATGTAGTTTGACAAATGTGGTTTGAATCTGAATTGACCATATTATTGGATTGATTGGATTGGCTCACGTCAGGCAGTGAGCTGTTGTAGTCTGGTTTATATTGGCTAGGTGGCTTACTTACTAGTGTTAGTGATGAGGCAGTCGTACAAGCTGTGTAATTATTATATGTATATCGTTTCAGGAAAATCAGAGCAATACTATTTACATATTTAATTTTGAAGGCACACACCTAAACCCAACCTGTTTTATCCGAAGGAGTTTTAAATCCATTGTAAAAAGGCATGAGGAAAAGGAGCCATGGCATTTAAGCACAACTTGTACATTTTACAGAAGCATCTCAATGAATATTATAAAATACATGAAGCATGTGGGACAGGTGTGGCTTAAACAGTGTAAAGGTTGTGTGCGTGTGCTAGTGTGTTAATTATCACTCTTCTGTGATTTTATTTTTATTTTTTCCCTCTGTCGCAAAGCAGTGATGCATCATGATGATGACTGAAGTGTTTATTTTAGTGTGTGAAGTTTCCTTACACAAATGCACAGAACTCAATGTTTTTTATTTTTCAGCTGTGAAGACAAAAGTCATACTCGGCCAAAAAAAAAAAAAAAAAAAAAAAAAAAAATTTTTTTTCTTTGTTGCTGTTCATTGTAAGCTAGGCCTCCTCACCCAACATCAGTGCCTGACCTCACAAATGCCCTTTTGACTCAGTGGGCACGAATTCCCACAGACACACTCCAAAATCCTGTGGAAAGCTTGTGATGGTCATGTGCCGACCTAGTTTTGGCCATATAGTATATGCCCTTGTCTTTGTTTTTTTAATGTTTATTGTCTCAAAGCACAGTGAGCACTTAAACCTGATTCTGATTTAAATTCGGTATGTTGCAGGTTGTCTGTGCTTTACGTAGGTTTGGATTTGGTTAAGAGATGCACAGCGCTTTATCAACAACTTCCTGCCTACCAGCACATCTTCCAGCCAATCAGAATCCTCCTGGCTAAACATCTTCCTGTTACAGATTACCCATCAGCCCTGCAGGTGAGCAACAGATGGTGTCTCGTGTTACAGAACAGAACAGAGCACAGTGACGCTGTACTAACCTGCTAGCTAATTTTCACCAGTTTGCACATGACATTAGCACTCTACAAAGCTGAGCACACTCAAAGCAAGTCAAAAGATTATTAATTAAAAACAATAAAATAAATAAAAGACCTTTAGCATACAGTATAAAGGTATAATTAGAATGTGTGTGTGTGTGTGTGTGTGTGTGTGTGTGTGTGTGTGTGTGTGTGTGTGTGTGTGTGTATTTTTTCAGTCTCTGCTTGCAGTTAATAGTATTATAGCATGGTTATTTATTTGCAGGCGTGTAAACAGGTTTTGTGCTTGCCATGTTTGCAGGAGCTGCACAGAGAAATCCTGGAGGTCATTCCGGAGACGCCATCCCAGCATGCACCACTGGTGTTTGATAAGAAAAAGCCCATCCCTCTCAAACTCCTGCAGCCCAAAGTGGTGGAAGTGTGAGTGCACATAGCATGTGATTATAGCGTGTGCATACGATTATAGTGAGCGTGTGAATTACGCTTTGTGTGTGGTTTATAGGGAATGTGTTTAATTATAGCAAATGTGTATGATTGTTAGTGATTGTGTGATTATTATATAACTGTTTGAGTATAATGAGCATGTGATTATAAACAATGTGCGATTATAACGGCGTATATTGATTATAGCGAATGTGTGATTATAACTGAGTACAGTGAATGTATGATTATGGTGAGTGTGTGAATTGTGGGGGAGTAGTGATATTTTTGTGTTTATGGCTTTCAGACTGGATTATGGAAAGAAACGAGGGAACACAAAGGAGGACAAGGAGAAAGAGCGACTGAAACACAAGTATAAGAAAGAGTTTAAAGGTGCTCTAAGGGAGATAAGGAAGGACACGCGCTTCCTTGCTCATATCAAACTGTCTGACACCCTGCGCAGGTTAGTGCACTACATAGTGCACATTGTCCACTACACTGGTCCTACACTATGTGCCACACATGCACACAATCCAAATTAAACTAATGCAATATTGATTAATGAAGTCAAGATGAAATGATGTGGCTAAGTGTAAGGTTTATGTACGTTGTGCAGTGTTCTAAAGTGTGCATGTGTGTAACAGGGACACGGAGAGGAAGAGGAGGGTGAAGGAGCTGTATGGTAGTTTGGCCACTCAGGAGGGTGAGTGGAAAGCACTGAAGAAGAGGAAGAGGAAGTGATGTCACACACAACTTCCTATGTGAAAAGCTGAAACTATGTACAGTTTAGAGTTTGAGAAAGTGAGGACCTCGTGATGGAGAAATACCCACTCTTTATTCTGTTGAACCAGTTTGTACATTGTGGTATTTTGTGAAATGAGCATCTATTAAACCCACACAGGAACTCAGCTGTGTGTGTGGGGGTGTGTGGGGATATGGGTGTGTGTGAGATGGAGAGAGAATTTTATTCTAATTTACCTACTCCATAATAAATTAACTGAAGATGGAGAAATATTGATGTTAGTTAATAACGGTTTCTAGTCCTCCAGTTATCAAACATGCTGTCGTCTCAGCCAATCAGAACACATTTGAAGACTTGGAAAAGACTAATTTTCAACTATCCAGTTTGGGTGAACCTGTGTCTGTGAGCTCTAGTCTTATATTTCTGTTCTCGGCTGATGGAAGTGGAACTGATGTGCCCTGCTGCTGTTGTAACATATCCACCGCTAGGTTTGATGTTTTGTGCAGGCTGAGAGACTTTTCTGCTTACTGCGGTTGTAAAGAGTGATTATATGAGTGTTGTGTGTGTAAAAATCTCTTGAGATCAGCAGTTTCTGAAATACTCAGAGCAGCCCATCTGTTACCAGTATCCAAGCCATGATTAAAGACACGGATCACACTTTTGCATAAATGCGTATAATAAAGTGGATGGTGAGTGAAAACAGAACTCGGACATTTTGACCAGTTTGGTCCTAATCACCACACGTGCTAACAAAGAAGTGCACTCAAGTCAAGCTTTATTAGGATGTGTTCAGGACAGTTACAGCAGATTTTGGGTGAAGGACATCTCAGGAGGCATAGTTAATGATGGCGCAGCCAGAGAGTGTGTGCACGCGTGTGTATTGCGTGGTGAAGTTCATTAGGCCGATTCTTCGACTGCAGCTGAAGAACTTGCAGAAGTTCCTGCAGGATGAAGAGGAACAAGCAGTTTTACTAAAACAGTCATTAAGAGGAACAGCAGCACAGAGTTCATTAATCATACACAAAAAAGTTTGCGTTTTAATCTCTAGTTGTGAGAGACATTTCCTTTTTCCCCCTCTCTTTTATATTTCTTTCTTTTGAGTTTCCTTTACAATTTATCCTAACTATGTACAGCACTTCGGTCAACTCTGGTTATTTGAAATGTGCTTTATAAGTTAATACATTTCTTAGAAAATAAAACACACACACAAACTGACACCATGCAAACGTAATATCAACTAACCCCTACCAGGAACAAAGAGCGTGTTCTATACTAAAGGAAAAGAAGACGTGTAGCACTATAAAGGGAACTTCACCCTACAAAAGAAGATTTTCCTTACAAAAAGCATTCCAGTTGGAAGCCTTTTAGAAAGCTAGAACCATTAACGATCCAAATAACCATTGAGGAAGCATTTTGAGCAAAGACGTAAAATAGTTATGTTCTAGTAAGAGCACTTGGTCGTGACGGTTTAGGATGGACCTGTATTTCAAGCATGACCTCACCTGTTTTCTCACTGACTGAGATCCCGAGTCGTATCTCTTCTCCTTCCAGAAGTTTCCTGTAGGTGGCGATCTCTGCGTCTAACTTCAATTTGATGTTAAGCAGCTCCTGGTAATCAGCGAGGTATTTGCCCATCTCTATCTTGGTTTCACACAGCTGGTTCTCGAGCTGAGCGATGATATCCTCCAGGTTGGACACCTTGTCCAGGTGAGCCATCTCCATGTCATCCAGCTGTTGTTCCAATGCAGCATTTTTGGCCCTGAGGGCGTCGATTTGGTTCTGCAGGTTAGACACTTCGCTGCTCAGGGAGCTGATCTCCTCCCTCATGGTGTTAATCTGGGTCTCACGTTTGACAGCGCTCTCCGTCAGAGTGTCAAATTTCCCTTTGTACCATTTCTCCGCCTCCTGGACGTTGCGTGCAGCAACAGCTTCGATCTCAGCACGCGTCTTGCGCAGGTGAGCGGCTAAATCGGGACGGTCCGAGTCAAGCTCCACCGTCACCTTCGACTCCTCGATCTGTTTCATCAGCTCGGCCACTTCCTCACTGTGCAGCTTCTTCAGGAACTCGATCTCAGCCACCAGCTGCTCCACACGTCTCTCCAGGTCAGCCTTCTGCAGCGTGGCGTTGTCCACGTCCTCACGGAACTCACGCAAGATCGCCTCTGCCTCCTCTGTGAACCAAACACCACATTCATCTATTTTCCTATTTGTCTTACATTTTGTAAATCACAACTTTGGTTAGTGTTTGTACATTACAGCAAATGAGAGTTGACTGATTTGGTGATGATCCTTACATTCAGTACAGGATTATTGTAACAAGAATTAAAACCAATAGGATTTATGAAGCTTGAGTTTCTATCTGCAGTGTGCAGTACGCTAAAATACTGTCTTCTGATGATTTCAAGCTGTAACTGCTTATATTACGCCCTGCTAAATCTAATCAGTGTTTAGAGTCACCTTTAAGTGCAAGCTCTTCCTCCAGCTTCATGGTCCAGAGCTCCACTTCTTCTTCCACATATCCTCTCTCGATATCAGCTGCTCCTTTCTCAGCCGTCAGTGCTGCGATCAGGTCCTTCATTTCCTTAAATTTGGCCTCATACTCCTCATTCAGTCCCCCTGGTCCCACCTTGTACCGGCTCTGCAGGTTCTGCAGCTCCTCCTTGAGCGCCGCGTTCCTTTGCTCCAAAGCCTGAACCTTCTCAATGTAGCCGGCAAACCGTGCGTTAAGCATCTGCATCTCCTCCTTCTCGTTAGCATGATGCTGATGAAGTTCAGTGCCGATCACCACGGCGCCTCCCTGGAAACCGGCACGTCCACGGGCCACCGATGAGGATGAAGAAGCTCTGCAACGGGATGGAGACGGGCTCTGGACCCGCATCCTGCTTGACCCGCTCACTGTTAGAGTCTTCTGAGAATAGCAGCTTCCTCTCATGGCTGTTGTTTGAAGTTGTTAGAGCGAGCGTCTTGTCTTTCTTGTTAGCGTCCTCCTGAGCTTGAGCAGGTCGATCGTGAGCCACTGGAGGGAGGATTAGCTCTTTTATACAGCCAACAGGAATGTAGCAGAGCCTTCTGAAAGTCTCATCCTCCGTTGACATGCTGTAAATGCAGATAGTGACGCTCCTACCAAAGCTCTACAGTCGTGAGGTCTCATTAGTGAACAGAGCGGTGAAGGCCATTGCACCCACATGCTACATAGCGACTTTAGCTTGTGCAGCTGCTATTTTTACACAACAGAGACAAGGCAAGAAGCGCTACTTGTCATAAACTTTATCGTTATTGTAAATTATGGTAATTTTAAGTGACATTAGCAGGCATCTCAGTGACAGAAACAGAAATTGTCAGTTGACTTGTTTACTTGAGCTTGGTATCTCCAAATGTCTTGTAGGTGGATTATAGGTTATTTAATAGTCAGTGATATTCAGTGAACAAACAACTTAATATTTTTAAATCAGTCTTAATATAACATCATGAGAAATGCTGAAACTTAAACTCTTTCCTTGATGTTTCCGACACTGAATTATTGCTTTAAAAACAATGAACACCCAAAACTGTTGGGAAGAAAGAACTTTATAATACACTGGAATCTCCGTTTACAGGTAATAACGAATTAAAACTGTAAAGATTTAATTATGCATTTTAATCTTCTATTAACGGTTATAGCACTGCCCACAACCTGAACCAATCAGAAATCAAAACATTCTGCTCATTTCAGTGTATTGAACTTATTGACTCTAATCATTTGAAAAAAACAGTCTACACATAACTCCCACAATGCACTTCAACAAGCTTCTGTCAATGTGATAAAACCTACAATACAGTGTGGGGTTTAAGACATGGCCTGCACAGTGAATAAGGCGTGCAGTCACTCCTACAGGTGACTGTTTATGCTGAGACATTTCGGACAAGAGCCTTAGTGACTCAGACTTTCCTACTTGGAGATGGTTTGAGAGAGAGTGAGTGTGTGCGCGCGCGTGTTGTCGTGTGCTAGTTTTCTAAGCCGAAGTGTTTCCACTTCCACATCATTAAAGCTGAGGAAAGAGCAATGAATATGAGAGTAACAATGCACTGGCAGATTAAACACCACTCAGACGGTCATCCTACACTAATGTCACACTGAAGTGCGGTCATTCCACACGCGCGTCACCGGCTGTGTTCCAAATATCTCCCTGTGCCTTTTGCTGGACAGTCATGTGCATGTTCTGGTACGTTAATGTAGGGAACAAATTTTATGTTCTATAGACAGACACACATAAATATGGATAGACAGATAGAGACAGTTGCAGGGGAGAAAGACAAAGATAACTGGTCTATTAATTAATAATTAGCAGCTAATAAACACTTCTGCACCCAAGAGTTGTGGAATAAATACTACTCCCACTCAGCATTATGAAATAAACATTACACACACTCAGGGCTATGAAATAATTAAACACTACCCCTCCTCAAGGTCGTGAAATAAACACTACAAACACTCAGTGTTATGAAATAAACACATATTACTTTTGTTCAGGGTTGCGAAATTAACTATTCCTGCTCAGTATTGCGGGAATAAAACACTCCTGTTGCTCTGGGCTGTGAAATGAACACTACACTCCCACAAAGTTGTGAAATAAATAAACACTACTCCTGCTCAGGTTTGGAAATAAACATTACATCTGCTCGGAGTTGCAAGATAAAGACTCCCGCGGCTCAGGGCTCTGAAAAAAACACTACTTCCTTTCAGGGTTGTGAAATAAACACCTTTTCACTGTCGCTGTGCTCGTGTTATGTTGAATTTGCTTCACTAAACCCAGATTTGATTAAAGTTGTTATAACTCTGGAATGAATCAGATTCATTCTGTTTTATCCAGACACTTTACTGTTACTGATGTGTGCACTTCGTGTGACAGCTCTGACTGCATCTCATTCTACAGGTGTTTGTGAGCAAGTCCACTTTAGGATTTTGTCTCTAATTTTAGATCCTACCTCATTTTATCCTCTTATTCAGAACTAACTACATCCTGCTCTGTGTGTGTGTGTGTGTGTGTGTGTGTGTGTGTGTGTGTGTGTGTGTGTGT
>JAQQZR010000011.1:9503626-9525329 GCA_030068235.1 Notoglanidium macrostoma | reverse complement strand
CAGTAGCTGGTTCCTGGATGGAGTACACAGCGGTTGGACATAGTAGTTTTCCAGTCGGACCCCTGCCGCGCTGAGCCGGTCCAGGACAGGAGTTTTAATCTCAGATCCGTGATAACCCACATCATTAAAGCCCATATCATCAGCCAGAATAAACACCACATGAGGGGGAGATTGACAGTGCACATACAGTGCACACAAACCCCACACACACATCGGAATGATGAACACCTTCATCACTGCTGCACTGGAGTCAAGTAGACAGCTTCAACTCTTCTGCACACACACTTCCTCTACTGCCTGAACGCCCAAACCTGAGACTATCCTACAATCATCAAATAACAACTAATAATCTAATAATTGATGTTTCATAGTTTTAAATTGGAAATGTAACACTTCACTTTCTTCCGTTTAAACCGCATTTGCAGCATCGGTACTACACAACTTCCGAACAAAACTTCATCGCAACGCGACTGACCAATCAGCTGACAACAGGTCACGTGATTTAATCACATGGCCAGAATTACGGAAGTATGTGAAATATACACTTGTAGATATCAAAATCAACATCATCATCGCTATTATTGTTGTTGTTGTCGTTAGTAGTATTAGTACTACTAAGCGTAATAGTAGTAACAGAAGTTGCAGTTGTAGTAGTAGTACTACACTTATACTACTGGATAATAACATATAAATACAAGTATGATGTAGGCTACACTGTTGTTTTGTCACTAGGCAAGGGGGGAACAATAAAATTTAATAACATAGCAGTTAAATTATTTGTTTTTTGGTAATTATTTGAACCGCATCTTAATTTCCTAGCGCTGGAGAACTTATTTTACCTTTTTTCTCACCCTTGTAAAGGTAGGTCGTTCCATCCGGTATTTAAACAGGTTTGTCAGGTTATGCAATGATCAGTGCGCTTAATTAGTGTCTCAACACACCTACACAGTGATTTACTGTTGTGTTTTTAGTATCAACATGAAACATACAACATAAAATATCCAGTCTACATATAAACTAATTAATAAAAGAATGATAGCGGTTTTAATTTTCAAAAAGTGCACGCGACGGAACTAAGTAAAAATTCTCTTAATATGACACACAATGTTTTGAATTTGATTTTGGGTTTCTGTGGTTGGAAAATTTCAGGAATAGAAGTGGCTCATGGCTCTAATAAATAAAGATGACTATATAAACAATATTTAAATAGTTGGATTTTATTAATAAATTAAATCTGTGTAGTGATCGTTAGAGTTAATTTTGTTACACAGAAATGAGTAACGCTGTAAAACCTTTGAGAGTTTCTACTCTATAACACACACTTAACACACCTACAGTACATACATAACGCACTAACAGCTATTTATAAAGCGAACAACGCCACACATTTATATTTACCCTGCGTTTTCCAACGTACCTGATTTCCACCAATCACGAGACGCGTTATTCGCGTTTTCACATCTGATTGGCTGAGCTTCGTGCTCTGTGATTGGTCAAGTGACCGTAGCGCGAGGTTTGAATGCGGTGTTGATTCCAGTTTAGTTTTTTGTGGTTTCCCCGGAGTAACATAGTGTAGTGTAGAATAGGTTAGCTTAGCGTTACAGTAGAAACATTTCTAAGTATATATAGATATACACATTGAATTCTCTGTTTCTTTTGTAAAGGAGTTACAGGATAAGGTAAGATTGGTTATTAAACATAACTGTTATTAAATAAACTATCTAAGCATGTAAGAAACTTGCTAAAAGTTTAGCTACTGGTTAGCATGATTAGCTTAACCCTGATCATGCTTAACTTTATTGAGTTTCCGTTTTAAAGACGAAATTTTGTTACTATCGTATTAAATGTGTTTATTGTGGGTTTATGAGTTAGTTAGCTGATCTGCATTAGCGTAGAGAATGTTTGCTAACACCAGTTAATTGTGGGTCAGTTTTCAGGACAAACTGCGTTAAATACCAAAGCCGCAATACCACACACGACCAAAGAGAAATAAAAAGCTATTGCTGCTTTTCAAATAAAGTGCGTTACATAGTGTGTAGGTCATTTTAATCTCATGTAGGAGTGCTTATAACTGTTGAACTGATGTATTTAATGACATAATATCATTAACGTTTAATAAATTACGTCATTGTGTAATTAACTAAGTTAACTGTATTCACCAATTAAATATGAATGTATTACAGATGCGGAATTAAACACCACATGTTTTCAAGACTTATGGTACAAAACATACTGCTTCTGCATTTCTGCTTGGCCAGAAAGTGTTGATTAATTTTCTATAATTTTCTACAATCTTGAAACTCCCTGATATTTGTAAATACATTGTTTTGTAAATGTATTTGGAAATACTGTAAGTGTACTGTAATCTTTAGCAGTGTGTTAGTTTACACAGAATAGGTGTAACACAGATGGTTATTATTATTATTATTATTATTATTGTGTCTGCAGGTGTGTGTGATGAGTGCACCGGTGTATGCCTCCGATGAGGAGGAGTGTGTGTTGGAGTCAACGGCATCTGATCTCAGCAGTCACACACATGCCAGACGCCTCCAAGCTCCGATTACAGAACTTTCGGTCATTGGTCCTGCAGAAACACACACACAGCAGGTTAGACATGCACACACATGTGCACATACACCCCTTACAGTATTGGTCATCAAAGGCCCGATGTGGCTGCAGGCTTTTATTCCAGCCACACAGGGGCCACACCTGTTAACAGACTGAAGGCAAAGATGAACTCATTAAACGAGAGGGATCAGGTGTGGCTCCTGATTGGTTGGTTTGAAAACATATTCTCTTTATGGAAAAGACACCTGCCCAGTAGCCTGAGTGTAATATAGTGAGTGTATTTGTGTATGCAGGTGAACAGAGGTGAGCGTGTGGAGGAGAAGCTGCAGGTGTTTCTGCGTGTTCGTCCTCTTACAGATGCAGAGAGACAGCGTGGAGAAGATCAGGTCACTTTCTTAACCTCACATAAACATTGTATTGTGTTACTTTACACATTGTGTGCAGTAAGTGTAATGAGCTGTGTATGAAACATCACTGTATTTATGGACAGGTGAGATTGTATTGTGTTGTTTGTAATGCTTTTAACATTGTGTGTGTGTGCAGGGCTCTGTGTGTGTGCAGAGTGAAAACTCACTTCTCCTGAAGGCCCCTAAAGACTCTCACAGCATGAAGAGTGCAGAGAGAGGAGTGTCACAGAGCATACATAAGTTCACCTTCACACGGGTATACACACACACAAAATCTGTTAATTATTTTGTTTTATGGCTTCTGAGTCGTGATCTCTGAAGTGTGTACTGCATTAGTTTTTATACTACTTTATACTTTATCTGTCAGAGGGTCTGATAATCTTAAATTGTAATGTGAGATTGAAGACGTATGTATAAATTTTAAATTCGTTTGACTGATCCATTCCTTTTTCGCGTGGGTATTCCTTTGTAATGGACCCAAACTGGGCTCGGCTGTCTCGTTCGCGGCCACGAAGTAAAGAAAAGAAAAGGCGAATTTTGTTCAAAGCTTCCACGTATTACACGTAGATAAAGAAATGGTTCGAGATGAGTTTTGAAGGCATCAGTAACAGAGAGTTCCGGAGAGTTGGCTGCACAGAGAGCTAGCAGGTAGCGGTCACATGCTTTCAAAACAAAAACAGCACATCGGATTCTGGGAAGAATGAGCCAGCCCCTTTAATATAAACACACACACACTTCTGATGAGTTCTCTTAATACTGCATTGTTTTCAGTAGTGTGTGTGTGTGTGTGTTCTGTATGTGTGTAGATTTTCAGCGAAGCAGCATCTCAGCAGGAAGTTTATGATCAGATGATGAAGGAGATGGTGCGGGACGTCCTTCACGGAGAGAACCGACTTCTCTATACATACGGCGTGACAAACTCGGGCAAGACCTACACTGTACAGGGTAACACGGACACATTGATTGCATAACCTGAAATATATCACTGTATTATAGATATGATGGGTGTGGACAGCAATGTGTTAGTGAGCATGCAATGTGTCTCTGTGCAGGCTCAGCAGTTGAAGCGGGTCTCCTCCCTCGAGCTTTAGTCTCTGTGTTCACTACACTGGCAGGACAGCTTTACCTCAGTGCGGACCTGAAGCCCCTTCTCAAGCAGGAGGTTCGGCGACTCAGCAATGCAGAGGTCCGCACCGAGGAGGACAGACGCCATGCTCTGCTGCGAGAGGTACATGCCCACAGGAGGCGGGGTTAACACCCAGACAATGCACCAAGTGCTTTAAAACAGACAAATTAGCTGTCTTTTCTCTCTGTAGTTACAGTGATGTGTGTGCTTTCACATATCCAGTCTTTAGTCTGTTTGACTTTTGGTTTTAACTGTAAAGTTAGTGTAGTACTGTGATTGTGTTTGTGTTACAGGAGGAGCTGTGTAGGCAACGTGGGGGAGTCAATACAAGTGTTAGTTGGGACAGTGGGATCAGTGGACTCTCAGCCATCACACGACTGGAAGGTGAGATAGGTCTAACAGCCAGGGAAAACTAAACACAACTCTGATCATGCAGCATGTTGTTGCATCTACATGCTAGACACAGTGTCATTTGAGACACATGCGTTTTATTGCATGGTAATGTTTAATAAATCGTAATTAAATTATTGGCACCCTTGGTTTTGTCTGGGTCGCTCATCGACATTAAAGCACACACCACAATAGTGGAAGGAAGACACACAATGGAGCCATGTCCATTTGACTGTAAAATAGGTTTTTGTTTGTTTTAATTGCCTAGTCTTCACCCCACAACCTCTAAAGTAACTCCTACCTTCATGTGTGAGGGTATGGATAGATCTGGATTCAACTTAGGTACTGAACTTCACTGTGCTGTGGAAAAGAGACACATGGTAAACAAGTGCTAAAGGGGAACTTAGAAGTCATCAGGTTTATTTATATTAACTACAGTTTGTCCTTGAAGGTGTGTGTGTCCTAACCACACAGTGCTGTGTTGCAGACTCAGATGGCGTGTGCCTGGACATAGACGGAATGGGTCTCGGTGATGTCACTGTGGATAAAACGCTGCAGTTCAGCATCTGGGTTTCATTTTACGAGATTTATAACGAGTTTGTTTATGATCTGCTGGAGCCACCCTCACCTCTGCACACACAGAAGAGGAATACACTGAGACTGAGCGATGACAAGCACGGAAATGTCTATGTCAAAGGTACACAGTATCTGCATATACATAGTCCTTTGAAACAGGACTAAATTAAAATGCATAATTGACTAAATGACCTACAGGACAGTGTGTTTTCACACTTGTGATTATGAATTTTTTTTCAGGGGAATTAGTTTGCACAGTCAGTCAGTGTATCTAAAATTTGTCACTGCAACATCTTTTTAAACAGCTGATGATCTCAGAGCCAATCATATTCCAGTATGCAAAAGCAGGCCTTGTGACTTGGGTCCACTTGGGATATGAGGAGCAGGGGGTCTTGTGTTGAATAGATATGTGTTATTGAACAGCTGTGTGCAGATGTGTTTGTTGTGTTGTGTTTATACATAAATGTGTTGTGTTGTTGTGCGCAGATCTGACATGGGTAAATGTACGCAGTGCTGATGAGGCATGGCGAGTGCTCACTGTAGGGCGGAACAACCAGAGTTTTGCCAGCACACACCTCAACCACAACTCTAGCCGCAGGTAGATAAACACACACCACTCAACCACAACTCTAGCCGCAGGTAGATAAACACACACCCCTCAACCATGACTCCAGCCGCAGATAGATACACACACACACACACATACACCTCAACCAAAACTCCAGCCGCAGACACACACACACACATACACCTCAACCAAAACTCCAGCCGCAGATACACAAACACACACACACACACCTCAACCAAAACTCCAGCCGCAGATACACAAACACACACACACACACACCTCAACCAAAACTCCAGCCATACAGACACACACAACAGACAATCAGGTCCTTAAACATAAGGTGTGATGCTGATTAAGAGACTCAACAAACTTCAAACTGATTTATTATTTATAATGAGTTCCATGTATAAATATTCACAGTTTTGTAATTTCAAAAAGGTTTAAAACAGACACAATGCAAAAAATAAAATGCAATATGTTATTTTTTTCTGTGACAGAAACACCCAACAGAATGAATTTCACTGTTCAGGCATGAGCATCGCCACTCTTTACACACACTTGTGTAACTGATCTGGGTTTGTGTGTGTTTCAGCCACAGTGTGTTTACTGTGAGAGTGCTGCATATCCAGCCGGAGGCAGGCGCGACACACATCAGCGAGTGAGTTATACCAGTACACATTTATTCACGCACTTTTCACTTAGAAATCTGTCAGTGTTTGTGAGAGAATGTCAGAATGAATCACACTGTATCCAGAGTCCTAACCCCTAAATTCTATTTATTGTTCCTAAATTTTTACCCAAAATGTTTGAAATAAGTAAATAAGGTTTCATTTTGAATACTGAAGTTAAGAATGTAATTATTTAGGTGCAGTGACACAGAAGTCATTTGAAATATCTGGCACAGATACTAATATAAGTTTGTCCGTATGTGCGTGTGCTGTTTCAGGTTGTGTGTGTGTGACCTAGCTGGCTCTGAACGCTGTAAAGATCAACAGAATGGAGAACGGATGAAGGAGGCGAGCAACATCAACACTTCCTTGCTCACACTGGGACGCTGCATCGGTGCTATGAGACACAACCAGATGTACAAGTGAGTGTATGCACTACACAATGTGCATGAGACACTAATCTCACTGAGTGATTAGTGTGGTACTCCCCATGAGTGATTAAGCACTCTAGTAACAAACTAATGTGTTAGCCCCCCTGACTAGTTAGTGTGTTGAGTATGTTGTTTGTGTTGTAGGCAGCGCCCAGCACAGGTCGTTCCATTCCGGGACAGTAAACTAACCCGGGTACTGCAGAGTTTCTTCTCAGGAATTGGCCGCGCCTGCATGATGGTCAACATTAATTCCTGCAGTTCCAGTTACGATGAGACACTGCACGCCCTCAAGTTTTCTGCCATCGCCACTCAGGTAAGACATGCACACAAGCACACACACTGCACAGCGTCAAATTCTCTATCATCATCACAAAATAAGTTTGTGTTACTTGTGTGGCGATGTTGGTGTCCTAGCTGGTCCATGGTCCTGCCTCTAAGAGCCGAGTGGCCTACATCCTCTCCTTGCTGCGTGAAGATTCCTCTCATGCAGACCACACCCTAATGGAAGAGGAGGAGGAGAGTGATGAAGAGGAGGATGTCAGCATGTTCCAGCCTGAGGTGAATAACTGTTACTTGTGTACGCAGTGATAGCTTTCTTGTAGAATTCTCCTCTCAGTGACACTGGCATCTGCAATGTGAACTCTAGGAAATACTCCTGTTCATGCACTACTAAAGCCCTTTAGGCAGAATTATGTATCCCACCAGATACATATCCTGCCTTTTGCATTTTGATTGGCTAGTTATTTGAATTCACACAAATCACTGGTTGGTTGAGGATTCCTAGTGATTTTAGTGTTGAGGTGAAAAACACTTGATGTTATTGCAAAAATATTACAACATGCAGAATTCAGACAAAGCACTGAGATTTAGATAAATTTTACATAGTATTAACAAATATTATTAGTATGCAGTAATTCCTCTTTAATCTCATAAATTACATTTATTGTTTGTTTGTAGGCTCTATTAAAGGCAATTAATGTACTAAAACGAGAGGTTCTGCGTCAGCGGATGGAGAAAGATGAGCTGGAGCTGAAGATCAGAGAGCAGGTGTATACAGAGATGATGGAGGTCATCAACCGCATGCAGCTCGACTTCAGGTAACACACACACGTACACATTGCAACATAAGCCACACATCGTAACACCATTAAAAATGAACATGGATTGATATACAGTGATATAATTGTTAAATAGTCAGAGAAACAGATGGATAGACAGACAGATGAATAGTCAGATGAATAGTTATGGTGTATTGGTGCTGCACGAAAAGTGAATTAGTGAGTTCTGGGTGGGGGACGATCGCAGTCAGTACACAGTAAAACATATAGTGTAGAGTGTCCATGAACTGTATGTCTCAGTTTATGGAAACTAACTTAGTGTACAATGAAACATGATACACTGACCAGTTCTGTCTGTCTCTGTTTCTGACTGCAGTGAGACGATGGAGAGCGAGAGGGAACTGATGGAAAATCGGTGTGAGAACAAAATCAACAACCTGAAGAGCAGCTTAAAAAAATACTACAGTCAGCAGCTGGAGGTGAGACATATTACTGAACTCAATACTGTGCTCCTGACCACAGCACTGCTCTGCTGTCCTCAACACTACAAGGCAAAATTCCCAGAGTTGGTTTTATAGTGTTCACCAAAAGTGTTAAATATAGAGTTGAATTAGCACTGAAAAAATATGGTTTAACACTAAAGGAATCAATTGCATAAGACAGTTGGTGTCGTTGAGAAGTGTTGGAGATTCAACTCCTACAGAAACCATGCTCTGATTTTTATCTCTGCATCTGAATTGTATTATTAACACTTTAGAAAGTGTTAAATTAACACTGTAAATATTGGGACAAAATAAACACCAGCATAGTGTTAAAATGAAATCTCTCAGAGTTGATTAAACATTAAAATTTGCTGTGTAGTGCACTATTAATATCTGGCATCTGTAGAAGAACGTGTGACAAATGAAATGTGCTGAACCCCCGCTGTATTTCAGGAGCGAGATGAGCAGATCCTAGAGCTTAGTGCAGCCCTGAGAGAGAAGGAGGGAGGAAGTGCGGCTCCTATTTTTCCTTCTCTGTTGGAGTGTGATGGACTGCGGCGATCTCAGCGTATAGCTTCACACAAACGCTGCAGCCAACATGAACATGCCGAGTTGGAGCACACTAAAGCCGAATTAGCACAAGTTAAAGCTGAGCTTGAACAATGCAGAGCTGAGCTTGACCTCAAACAATCTGAGCTTATACTCAAAACACTCGGTAAGATACAATCCCACACACTAAACACATCAGTCCAATTCACTGTGCTTTTATCTGCTTTCCCTTCATAATCATAAATAAATCCCCTTCATAAATAAACAGTTCAGCCAAAAATCAAATGTTTATAATGACCGTGTTAATGTAGTCCATTAGCCAAGTTTTGTAGTGGAACTGCTAACCTCTGAGTTCCAGATTAATTTTTTTCCTGAAAAAAATTAGACATTACAAAATTGTCTTAAGTGGATATTCCCATTTCAAATATATATATATTGTCTTTATATATATGTATATATATGTATATATATATATATATATATATGTGTGTGTCTGTATCTATGTATATATATATATATATATATATATATATATATAATCTCTTCCTGCCTTCCTTCCTTATCTTCCTCAGAGCTAAAACGTTTTCAGGATCATCCAGAACCCACAAGTCTGACTGCAACTGCAGACCGCAAGCTTATCGAGGGACAGAAGGTGTGTAATTATTAATATATAGTGCAAATACTTGAGAACGTAATGTTTCGTAGTGATGTTCATACCCATCAAACAGTTTAGAACATCAGTGCTGAGGGTTAGTGTCTGGTAAGGGTTGACACCATATCAGCCTACAGACACCCATAATGCTGCATAAAGAAGAAATGTGTCCTATGTAATGAATGAAGTATGTGACAGGACCACTATGTTTATGGAGTGAACCGCAATCATTACTGAACACTAACCCTGTTTCTTATATTGAGGTTCTATAAACTGCCCATGATTGTCATTGTATGGAACAGGGAAAGGTTAAGTCATAGCAGGTGATACTCTCCTGTGTTAGAGTTTCATCCTAGGGTGTGTGGGTGTGTGTGTGTGTGTGTGTGTGTAGACCCTGAGGCAGTTGCGAGCTGATCTGCGCACACTGGTATTGAAGCTGCAGTCTGGAGAGCGAGCGTGCTGTCATTATACTGATGGAGAGAAGCTCCGCACAGCCCTTAACACTGCTGACTCAACACTCTTCAAACAGGTATTATATCCACATACACTCGCTTGTGGCACTGCTCTTAAAAGGGAAGTCATCGAATTTTGACAAAGATTGTTGATATTTGAACTCAACAGCAAAACAAATACACACCCTTCATTGATCCTTCAGAAGCTCCAGTCCCCCAACACTAACTATGACACCCCCATGTCTTCCATTCCTCCTGTCCTGGGCACAGCAATCGGACTGTGAGGAGATATTCACTGTATTTGACAAAAAGTGTATGAGAAGTGTATTAGATTAGAATCAGTGACTGCACCTTTAACTCCACCAACTCAACATTCATCAAACAGGTACAGATACATACACACTCATTGTGTGTGTGCGTGTGTGTTTTTCAGGATCAGATGTTGATGGAGCTTCACTCAACTCTGCAGCTCCTTAAAGCTCGTGTCCATCATAAAGATGAGACTCTGGGAGATCTTAAGCGGCCGGTCAACCCTTCTACTCCTGTCACCCCTGTGGCCACTAGCTCCTGCAGTAGGCGGGGATGTGGAGTTGCTGTGGCGATGGTAGAGAACCAACCCCCAGGGAAGCGAGCGTTTCTGCGGCTTTTCACACCGTCACGTACCAGCAAAATGAGAGCGATGGCTGACAACACAACACCGTATGCCCGTATACTGCGCTCACGCCAGCCCTCTCCCCCACCTAGTCCTGCTCTCATGCGCAGGGGCCGGTTCTAATGACGTTTGCCTGACTCCTCATTCTTCTAACATTTATAAGGAAGTTAAATGTCAGCACGTTACTTCTGTTACTTCCCAACACTAGACCCATTCTGCTTTGAACCTTTAACACACCTAATCTAACTAGTCAGCTAATTAACAGCCCTTCCTGGGTTGAAGTGGGTGTGTTGGGAGCAGAGACGATAAATGTGCAGGGCAGGGGGTTCTCTAGGACCAGGGTTGGGAACCTATGCTGTAAATCAGTACATTTAATTGGCCAAACCTTACAGATTACGGAGCAGCAGATTTTGCTCTGTTCATACTTACACGTTTGTAGAATTTATACTGTTAACTATTAATCGATTCTCCATCATGCTATGTTTATTGTAACAATCTGTTCATGAAGCAAAAAAGCAGGAAGAGTAGGATTTAATTAACTGCTCATTAATGGCACATTAGTGTAATGACCATCATGCTAATGAAGGTATTGTTATTTTATATGCAAAAATATTATAAAATATTGTAATATTTTGTGTATATATGATCATTAGGTTATTTAATCATCTTCATGAACAGATTATTGGTTTATTATTCAACAGGATCATAGAAAATTTACAAAACAAAAAACCCTCTTGGATTTTTTTTGAACAATTCAGCAAGGAGATAATGATATAAATAGTTAATTATCTGTATCTTTTACTCTGCAGTAAATAACACTTAATGAGTCACTAATCAATCAGCTATGGCTACTCAGTGACTAATTAACAGTATAAATATGTGACTCTTAAAGTAAAGTTTGAACTGTAAGTAAAGTTTAAACTCTTAAAGTTTGAACTGAACGTTTATTCCAAATATTCCATTGGTTCGATGTTCTCTCTGGAGTAAAACTATTTTTAAATAACATTAAAAGCTTTAATGACACAGCACAGTTTGTACAGTTCTGTAGAACGTCTGTAATAGATAAGCACAACTGGCCAAGCTGTGTGTATATAAACTGTTACACATAGCTTTCTCAAGGCATTTATACATTTTATCGTTTCTTTGTTATATTAAAATGAGCAGTGTGTTTATGCTGATAGTCATGTGAGATGTGATTTATAGATTGGCTATATAGTAATTACTCACGGCCATTTGATAAATCCGTATTCAAATCTTTATGCTGTTAATTACTTTAATTTTTACACTTTAAATTTTATGAGTTTTGTGTAAATGAAACATTGATGTGCACTGAATAAAACACATTCACAGATACAGACATGACTGAGAATGCTTTTAATCCACACTCACAGGCTGCATCAGTTTTGTGGATGTTTAACCTTTATGCACAGCAATGAAATGCATGTGAGAAACATGTGAAACTCACATAAGACAAACATTGGCTCTGAAATATTTGGGCTGTTACTCAATTTACTACCATGTACAATCCCTGATAATATACCACTTACAGTATACATGAGCAGTTCTACTCTGGTTAAACACTGAACAACTCCCACAAACACTGAGGAAATACAACATTCTCCATTCAACCCAAACACAGAGAACATGTTTGCTGACTGTCACTGTGCTCTTTTACTTAAATGAGTTGTTGTCGTTCAAAAGTCCTATTTGAGAATCTGACACCACGGCATATTTAGTCATGTGATCTGAATTACACCTAATAGACATCCGTTTTGACTAAGGAGGATGTGCTGGTTAGTGAAATTCGCTGTTTTACAGTGAAATTCTTGGAGTATCCATCAGACCATCAGCTTATTCCTGAATTTCTCCCCTCAGTATCTCCTGTAGAATGTTCTCTCTTCATTGTCTGCAAGAACCATTAGTCACACTGCTGAAATTGAGACACAGCCATGAATTTCTTATGGTCATGCTCTTGTAGCCCGTTTCAAAAATGGAAAACTTTATTTTAGCAAATTACATGTACAGGTCATTTCTGAACAAACTGAAAATATTAATCTGTACAGGGTAATAACATGATCGAGTTAGAACCATGTGTATGTGGGTGTCAGGGTGTGATGGAGGACAGGTCGAGGGGCGACACTCTCCGAATAGGTGTGGTAGTATTGTACACACTCTGCAGTGTGTGTGTGGCCGTGTTCAGTGGGTTAAACACACTCTGCTCAGACGATGATTCTCCCTGTTCCCGCACAGCTGAGATCTGACGCAGTAGAGCTTTTCCCTCCTCACGTGCCTACGCACACACGAACACCAAAGGTCCAAGTTTAAAAACTTTGGGAGCGCTGTACAACATATTTTTAATAATCTTGTGATTTTAAATATGGTACATGACAATACAATCACCGTCTACTTTAAAATTAATGCCTGTACCCTTGCTCATTTATGCAGTTAGCCAATCAGCCAACCAAGTGGAAAGCAGCACTGATCTTCAACTCTTCAGTTTGGAGGAGTCTGTACACACAATTACCTCAGATTACCTCAGACACCTGCATTGGGCACATGAGCATCAGAACTGGACCATGGTCTGACCAATCACATTTTCTTTTACATAATGTAGATGGCCAGGTGCGTGTCATTTACCTGGGGAAGAGCTGTTGGGAAGCGCTTCGGGAAGTCGGCACAGGCAGTGTGATGCTCTGGGCAAATATTCTGCTGGGAAACTTGGATCCTGACACTCATGCAGATGTTCATTTGATACGTACCGCCTACCCAAACTCTGTACCAGACTATGTACACCCCTCCATATCAGCAGTATTCCCTAATGGCAGCGGCTTCTTTCAGCAAGATAATGCACCCTGCCACACTGCAAAAATTGTTCATGAATGGATCGAGGAACATGACAGAGTTCAAGGTGGTGATTTGGCCTCCAAATTCCAATCTGTTGGACAAATATGCAGTTAAAGGATCTGCTGCTAACATCTTGGTGCCAGGTACCACAGCACACCTTCAGAGGTCTTGTGGAGTCCATGCTGTGACAGGTCAGAGCTGGTTTGGTGGCACAAGGGGGACTTACATAATTTTAGGCAGGTGGTTTTAATGTTCGGGCTGATCTTTGTATATACTTCCTGGCAGCTCGACCTAATCTGCTCCTTTTCCTCTTTTCCTCTCTAATCTACAATGTATTTTAACCAACAGATCTTGTCGCTCACTTGGTATTTTTTTGTTTTCTGCACCATTCTTCATAAACTCTAGAGACTGCTCATCGTGAAAACCCCAAGAGTTCAGAAGAGTTTCTGAAATACTCAAATCAGCCTTTCTGGTACCAACAACCATGCCACAATTAAAGTCACAGAAACCATACTTTTGCCTGTTCTCATGTTTGATGTGAACATTAACTGAAGCGCTTGACATGTAGCTTCATGATTTTATACCACTGCCACATGACTGACTGATTGGATAACTGAATAAATGAGAAGGTGTACAAGTGCAATAGTGTATTCATTCCGTCATATGAGTTGTGTGTGTGTGTGTGTGTGTGTGTGTGTGTGTGTAGGAGAGAGTGAGATACTTACTTCATTGTAATCACAGCAGCGTTGTGCACACAGCGACGCCTCGTCATACAGTTTGTTCTTGAAGTAATACTGACCAAGATAACGCAATGCTGTGCTCACCTCTACATGCTCCAACTGTTCCTGCATGCATGCGCACACACACACACACACACACACACACACACACACGTTTAACAAATTACACACGTCTAGCTTACCAGGTTTACTTCCAATAGCTCAGTTTGTAGGTGTTTGTTTAATTTCCCAGCATGATTAGTCACTTTATGTTCTTTGTCATATTGTTGAACAGACACACAGTTTTTATAAAGTGGTCAGACTGTTAAAAAAGTGTTAGTTAAATACATGTACAAACATGTCCAGTTACGTTTAGTGATAATACTGACTTTACTTTTAGACACCATTACATTATCTATTAAAATAACTTCTAACCTAAAAACCGTCATGGCATTAAATACTTACAGAATTAAACACTCAACACGATGGCATTAACACTTACCCTCAAAACAATGAACACTCACAGCATAAAACACACTCAACAGTCAACTCTCATAGTTAAACACTCGCCATTATAAAAAGAAACACTGACATTAAACACTCATGCTCGTGGCATTAAATGCTGACACTCACGCCATTAAACATTCACAGCATTAAGAACTCACCAACTTATGACAAACACGAATAGCATTAAACACACTCAAAGCATTAAACACTCAGTCTCACAACAATAAACAATCATGCAGAAGGCATTAAACCCTCACAGCCTTGACAAACTTTCGCAGCATTAAAAAACGTACAGCATTAAACACTTACCCCACAGGAGAAAATGTCTTGGATGTAAATGATGTAACACTGAGCCGCATCATCCGACTCGTTCAACTGCTCATGAAGCCTGGACATGGACACATGGACACCCAACACATGAAAAATGTGTTTATCACTAACACACACCTGTTACAAATCACTTGGTAGTAGTAATAATAATAATACTAATAATAATAACAATAATAATACTTGGCAAGTTTGAGAAGTGCCATCCTCTCCACATCTCCCACTGAGTATGCTCGCCAGTAACACTGCAACACACACACCATATTTGCACCACCCACTTCGGCATAAACATACTTTAGTATGACTAAAATTTCTGACCTTTTTAGCTTCAATCTGCTGTGAGAGTTTTTCATAACATTCACCAAGAGCTACAAGCATCCGGGAGTCATTGGGCCTGAAACACACACAAACACACATTCAAGACCAATGCTGCCACAGCAAAAAGCTTATTAGCACTAGCTAATTTAAACATGCTAGCTTCTTTATAATGAATGATTGACTGTACCCACATCTGCACTGTAAGTCAAAGCTGATCATTACTGTACAAAACACACATGCACAGATTCAGGCACACTACACACCTGAGCTGGTGAGCTTTCCTGTAGTAGTAGAGGGAGTAGAAGGGCATCTTGAGGATTTCATAAGTCTGACCTAGTCCGTACCACGCCCGGTAATCCCGCTTATTCACCTCAATTGCATGTCTTATATACATAAACACAACAATATGATATAAAATTATATACTATTATACACTGATACAGAATACACATAGTAACCATTTTATCAGTGTCACCAGTCACACAGGTCAACTGGCAGTACACCAAGTACTGATGGACAGTATAGAGGGGTGCCAATATTTTGTGCAGGGCCATAATCATTAATTTTGCACCTACAATCAGACCTGTGTATTAGTGGAAAGAACATAGCTACAACATACAACACAGAATATATTATGACACAGTTTGTGCGTGTTGACCAAATAGGTGTATTAATTTCGACTGTAGATTGAGAAAGTGTTAATTAAAGTGTGTTAATTGCACCTGTAGGTCTGGGTGGTGTTTATTGCACCAGTGTAATGAGATGTTGTTAATAATGGTGTGTTAATTGCACCTGCAGGCACAGTGGGGTTTATTGTACTGCTAGACTGAGACGGTGTTAATTATGGTATGTTAGTTGCACCTGTAGGCTTGGATGGTGTTTAGTGTACCAGCACAATGAGGCAATGGTAATTACCGTTTGTTATGCGTGTCTGTAGGCTTGAATGGTGTTTAGTGTGCTAGTAGACTGAGGCAGTGTTAATTATGGTGTGTTAAACGTACCTGTAGGCCTGAATGGCGGCGGACGTGTTCTTCATCTCCATGTACTCGTGACCCATCAGTGTCCAGGCCCCGAGACAGCGGGGGCTCAGTTTCAGTGCTCGCTGGAAATACAGAGCCGCTTTCTCATGCTGACACCGCATACTGTAGTAATTACCTACACAATTAACACACAGAATTAACAATGCCATAGCACACACAATGCCGCTCTTCTCTGGGTGTTGAATATCAGTGTAAATTACCTGTCACCAGCTTTAAATGTTTATTAGAAACCATTTGTGTGTATATTTATTTATATTTATGATCATTTATATTAAAAACATTTGAAACTGTGTACAGCGGGATATTAGTGTAACATGAATGTGTATGTGTGTGTGAGTACTGACCAATGACACAGCAGGTTTCCACTCTGTACTTGTCGATCTCCACCAGGCTGTGGGCGAGATAGCTCAGCTCTGGCTTCATACTCTAACACACACGCACATACACACATACACACCTTGTAAAGTCTTTCCTTTGACTTCAATGTCATTCATTAAAACATTCATGCAACTTCACCTTTATTCCGGTCATAGTCTAGTGTGGTCTGTAAATTAACCCTATGTAGATGTGATGCGAGAATGATATGAGTTTTCTCACCCGGACATACAGAAGGTTAGAGAACGTGTCCATGTTCTCAATGCGGAATGGATCCTGTTCACGGAGCTCGTTAAACAGATCCAATGCCTGATCAATATCTGTGTGAGAACACACACAAAATATAGTCACTACCTAGTGTTCTTACTAGAACACAAAGAGTCAGTGTGTGAAGGAGTGTATATATTACCCTTAATGCACTATGAGGGGAGTGTGTTCATACGTTCAGGCATATTATCCCAGTAACAGTCGGCATTAATCAGTATTTTATTTTTTTTTTTTACTTCTCTGTATGACTGTGTCTGTGTGCATTATCCCAAACCATGCATTAAAGGTTGCAGTCCAGATAAGTCTATGTGTAATATCTGTGATAAAGAAGACAGTTCAGACCTCGAATGTTGTGGTAGGCGACAGCAATCTGGGAGATGATGTAGGTACTCTTGGAGAATCCAGCCTCCTTCAGACTCTGGTATTTCTGCAGTGCCTCAGTAATCATCTGCAGCTCTGTAAACATGTGGGCCATGAAGAAGTCCCTCACCCAACAGTCCGGCAGGGACAGAGACTTCAGCTACAGACACAGACAGAGACTTCAGTTAAAGACACAGACAGAGAGACAGAAGTCTACGAAGTCTCCGTCTGTGTGTTCGTAATCGAAATCTCCATCTATCTTAAAATGGGGACTGAATTTAGTTTGCACCATCGTTATGCTGGTGATGAAGCTGAAGAGCTGACTGTTTTCAGTAATAGTGAGTGTGTGCATGGTGTTAAGTGTGTACGGCATGAAGTTCAGACGTGTTAGACGTGTATATTGAGTGTATATGGTGTTAAGAGCAGACATGAATACATTTTAGTTCATGTAGCACTTTTGACACAGCAAAAAGCCAGGTCTAGATGTTAAGTGTGCACTATGTCAGTGATGTACTCTGTGTATAATGTCTATAATGTCTATAATGTATGCTGTTGACTGTGCTGTTGAAATAGAGTGTGTGTGCTGTTGAGAGGGTGTGTTGACAGAGAGCATGTGTTGTTTGGAGACAGTATGTGGTGTTGAGAGTGAGTTTGTGGTTTCGAGAAACATTGTGTAGTGGTAAGAGTAAGCATGTTGCACTGACAGACAATGTGTGGTGTTGAGAGACGCAGTGTGGTGTTGAGTGTGTACCATGTCAATGTTAGTGATGAGGTTGCACAGCTCGAGCCAGGCGCCCCAGTGCAGAGGGAGAGAGTGTGTCGCGTCCACAAACACGTCCACTGCTTCCTTCATCAGATCCAGCTTCCTCAACACAACCCCATACCTATACATTGACACACACAGTCACACATATAACATGAACATTGTTAAACTACACTTCCCTTTTGCAAATATTTCAACCGGAGGTAAAGTCCTAGCATTTTACTTACACTTACTGAAAATTAAGAAGAGCTCATTCCAGTTCGACTGAAAGACTTCCTGCCTACCTCAATATTTATAATCTAATATATTCATGGGGAACAACATTATTGGCAAATTTTAAAGAATAATAAGTAGGGCTGGATCAGAATATTCTACTATTCAATGTTCATTCGTTGGGTAGGTATTTGCTTTCCAGTTTTGGGATTTGGGATATTCGGAGTTTTTTTTTCCCCCGTCTCAGCAGAGAACAGAGAAATGTCTGGCTGGTCCTTCCCGAGTCAAACTCAACACGTGCGCGCGTGCACACAGCAAAAACAACTCAACAACACTCAAGTGCAAACTTACAAACTTTAATTAAGCAAGACTTAAAAAGCTGCATGTGCATGAGTTCTGGGCAAAAACACTGCAGCTGAAATAAACCTCGCACCTGCTCACTTGCACCTTCTTTATTATTATTATTAGTGCTACACTCTCCATGCTGCTGTGCTCAGTTTCTCCCTCACAGTGTCATGTTTATGCTCACACCATTTCACATGCACACACACAAAACACGCGTGTAAGCAGTGAAGACACGTGCTCATCGCCCCCACTGGAGGAACGAATCTTGTTCGCTGTTGATTCCTACTGAAGCTATGGTATTGGTAATAGTATTTGAGACAGCCCTAAAGTGAATAAAAAAAGGAAATGTTTATTGTCACTATAATACCAGCATCATCCACATCAGTCTCGGCCTCATCTCTCAAGGGAAGTCACTTGCGATGTTTGACTTGCTGGAGTCTTGTCATCATTTCTTCACTTGGCTGATCTTTGTACATGCTTATGTCAGTGGGGAAATAATCCCTGATTAATTCAGTTCAGTTGGTTGTCTAAACCACTGAGCTCTGACCTGTACCAAAAACAACACAGAGGTGTGCTACAGCAACAGTAATGGGACAAACACTAAACTACACTGCACCAGTAGGGGGAGCTGAAGTACTGCTTTAGAGGCAGAGCGAACAGTACGGAGAATTAAAAAATTCCCACATTGTGGCATATTGCGTGTGGGGTGTGTGTTTACAGGTAGAGTGTGAATCCATCTAGTTCTCCAGCAGTGTGTTTCTTGCTGAGCTCCACTCTCAGTTCCCTCAGAGCTTCATTGCGCACTTGACCCTTCTCCAGAGGACCTAGACACACACAGAGCAAATGAGACTCAATGCAGCCCGCAAACTTCATTAATTACTTTTACTGCCACAGCATGAGCCATTCTGGTGATCATTTAGTCCATTAAACATTTAGTAATCAATGATAAAACCCTTCATATACTGTAAAAACAGCTAAAAACTGTCTCACCCAGACTGTCCACGGTCTCATCGTCCTTCTTCTTTTCTCCTGACTGAAAAGTACAAAAAAAAAAGACAAGCTGAAAACACCAGAGAACACACAACACCACCTGGCATGAATAAACAACAAACACATGGGTGAAACATTTAATAAATAAACACCACATGCAAATGAACAGTGACAGTGAGCACGCCTCACCAGGTAGCGTGAGTACATGTAGAGGAAATACGCTTTCTGACTACGGCAGTCACGCAGGAAATACGCTGCACGGTCATATTCCTTTAGATCGAAATACGACTTCGCCAAACACAAAGCATCCAGGTCGTGGGCTTCGTCCTAACACAGAGACATAAGGACAATCAGAACAGAAATGTGAGTGAGAATGGCACAGTAATAGCCACAAATAATAATCATCATCATCATAATAATAATGGTTTTGCAGGTGCACTACATTGAGTTTTAAATTATGTCCTACCCCCTATTCAGTGCACTATGTGGAAAATAAGGAGTTATTTAGGAGATTGTAATCTTCCTCTACTGATGAGACCATCATCTATAACATGGACTTTGTTTTAAAGGGGCTGGCTCACCCTTCCCAGAATCCTCTGCAGCAAGTTCTGATGATAGCAATATTCCAAAATCAACCCGCAACAAATCTACAACATCCTAGCCACAGATCTTAATTTGTAACATCAAATTGAAGATATCTTGGCAAAATATCTATATTTCACATTCCTTTAACTGATTCTGTTTTCACATGGGTCTTCTGTACACAGTGGACCCTAACAGGACTTGGCCGTCTCACGCAAGGCCACGAAGGAAAGATTAGATAAGGCATATTTGTTCAAAGCTTCTACGTATGACACGCAGAAGAAGGAAAAGTTTGAGATGAGTTTCAGATGAATCACTAACTGAATTTGTGGAGGTTTTACTGCAAAGAGAGCTAGCAGGTGGCGCTCACATGCTTTCAGAACAAAATCAGCTCGTTGGATTCTGGGTAGGCTGAGCCAGCCCCTTTAACTTGTAGCATTTTGTTTTCTATTTTAAAACACACAGAGACGATACCGTTTAGCAAACATATCATGGCTGTGAAAGAATTCATCTTGGTGTTGCCTCAAAAATAGGTAATATGTGGGACATTAATAAAATAAACAAATTTCATTACCTGCTGATCAACACCATTCGTATAGGGAGAAATGATGGGATGTGTTGCGATTATTCAGATAAATTATACACACAAACCTCAGTAACCTGTGGTGGAGAGGGAATCTCACTCGGTGGGAGAGGATCAAGAGAAAAAGCCAACTCAGATGCCCTGAGCATGTACGAACATGTGCACACACACACGCACACACACACACACACACACACACACACACACACACACACACACAAATACATTAATCACAGTATTACATTCAGAAGGCAGAATAAGGACGTTGTATTTATTAATAACTACTTTCACTAATTTACACTATCCTGATTGATTAATAAAACAGTGTGAGAAATGCAGAAAAATAAAAATATCTACACAATCGTGATATAAAGTGTGATACCTGATTGC
Organism: Notoglanidium macrostoma; assembly: GCA_030068235.1. NCBI lineage: Eukaryota > Metazoa > Chordata > Actinopteri > Siluriformes > Auchenoglanididae > Notoglanidium > Notoglanidium macrostoma. Next base: position 9,504,127 of record JAQQZR010000011.1, on the reverse strand, counting down.
TGTTAGTGACAACTCTAGAGATCTCTGTACACTGGAATTATTATTATTAAATTAAACTGACATTTTCTATAAGAGAGCTGTCTAAATACCAAGAGCTGTTAAATCCGACAGTGTAACTGCTTTAGGTTTCTGTAACCGGGAAAAAATATGAAATTCTCCAAATATTTTTTGTGATAATGTTGACATGTTTATTCACTGGACTGTAAAATCTCGAAGAGCCACAAACCATGAAGCAGAACATTCTATAACAAGTAAATATAATCACATGGGAGAGTAATTACAAGTGTTTCACATGCAGAAAAATCACAACTGTATAATATATTTAGTGTTTAGCCGGTTTAGTATGTTAATGTTTGGTGTTTAGCATGTTAATGTTTAGTGTTTAGCCGGTTTAGTATGTTAATGTTTAGCATGTTAATGTTTAGTGTTTAGCATGTTAATGTTTAGTGTTTAGCCGGTTTAGTATGTTAATGTTTAGCATGTTAATGTTTGGTGTTTAGC
>JAQQZR010000011.1:9468403-9503526 GCA_030068235.1 Notoglanidium macrostoma | reverse complement strand
TGTTTAGCATGTTAATGTTTAGTGTTTAGCCGGTTTAGTATGTTAATGTTTAGCATGTTAATGTTTAGTGTTTAGCCGGTTTAGTATGTTAATGTTTAGCATGTTAATGTTTAGTGTTTAGCCGGTTTAGTATGTTAATGTTTAACATGTTAATGTTTAGTGTTTAGCCGGTTTAGTATGGAGCTCAGACACTGAACTCAGAAGTTTCTGTACTACATATATTGTTTGTTAGTTAGTAAACATTAATTAATGTGAAAATGTGTGAATAATTATAAATAACTTCATTGATCACTCCCAGGAAACTTATGAACACAGACATTAGCCCCGCGGCTAACAGCCGAAGCCTATCGGTTAATAACACACTCACTGTGCAGTTTTTGTGTAAAATATAATATAAAATAACCCACCACTTCACACTATGCACCAGTCCGCGCTCCCTGCATTGCGAGATCATGGAAATCAGCTGCTTTTTAATCTGCACCAAGTCGCTAAACTCACTGCTCAGAGCCGCCGCCATTTTTCGTGTGTTTGTGTGACGTCACCGGGGAGCAGTAAAGCCCTATCCTGATTGGACCCGCACATCCAGATGGGCTGTGTTCCAAATGTAGTTGAGAATTTCATGTATGTAGTGCACACCATGTCCATTGTGGACCTATTTTAGATCCCGCTCCAATTTTTGTATAAATGCACTACATAGGACATGGAAAATATATCATGAACCCTTATCCTGCTGCCGTATTATGATCAGGGATAGACAGGATGTTCCAAACTCCAATTAGTCCAGATTGCAGCAGCCAAACATCTTACTAGAACCAGAAACTTTGATCACATCACTCCTATCTTATTCATGCTACTATGTCAGTACCTAAAATAATGCACACATCCCCTTAGTATTCCAATTTGTGTTCAGGATTCACACACATGACGTCTAAAACGTTAAAGGGACAATAGTCATCACTCACTTGCAGTAACCACTTTATTCTGCTCAGGATGTGGGCCTGAAGTGGGAATACATCCTGGATGGGATGCCAAGCAGGGCACCATATACATACACTAATCTGCACTCTCATTCACACTAATGGAAATTTATCTTAGCCAATCCACTGCTGGATTGTTTTTGGGAGGTGGGAGGAAAGTGGAAGGGAATAACTTGGAAAATATGTAGAAAGTGATTATAAATATTCGGTTAAGCCATGGCCTCAACACAAGTTATTGCGTGGCTGGGAAACACCCATTTAGAAAACTGTAGTCTGTGACAGACTGCTTGTCTGTATTTACATGTGAATTATTTTAGAACTGTTGTGTGCTTAATTGCTATTTCTGGTGCTCATACATGCCAAGAGGGCCCTTCATGGTTACCTCATATAACTGGTTCAGAGCTGCAGTGAGAACGAAGAGCCACAGGCTTTCACAGTAGGGACTAAAGTGTTTTTGTCACTTAGAGACAAAAAGATTCTTACCTCATATTTTATTATTATGATATGATGAAACAAAGGAGTCGTTAAATAAATAAATAGATAAATAAATAGAGATAAAGACCTAAATAAAGACCTCTTTTGATTTGCTAATCTTTTTTTTATATATATTACATGTATTATCTCTACTCATTTCTTTATTTTTATTGTGTTCAGAAAATTTCTTTATTTTTATTTGTTTCAGAAAATTTCAGATTTTAATTAAAAATTTACTTATTGTTTATAATGTTTGCACAGTCAATAGGAGCGGTTCAGGTTACACTTCACTGTGTGTTGTACTTGTATGACTATGCATTTGACAAATAAAGGATCTTGAATCTTGAATCTTGATACACAATAATATTCTCGATACCAGTCCCTCTGACTGCGCCACAATGATGTATTCCTTCGCAGGATTTAACCAATAAACATTATTTGACATTATTGCTGTGTACTGTCTTTGTCTGTTATAATGAATACTAATATTCATATTAATAATAATGTAGTCCGGGTAAAATCTCTGTAACTACCGCCCTCTTGTGGCTCGTTGAATTAATATCACATACCTTTATTCTTTTAGACAATAAAACTAAATAAAACAATGACATTTTATGCCTGAGGTAATGAGAAAAAAAAATCACGCTAGACGACTTTTTGTAAATATCGCAAGATTTTTAAAACATGGCTAGTGCTTTTTGTACAGTAAAATCACTTCGTTTGGACAGTGATGGGTTTGGCGTGATGACATCATCACTGCGCGTCCTGAACAAAGCGCCTGCTTATCTGAACGCGGAAAAAGACCCTTGTGCATTGAATTAAAGTGGTGGAAAACGCGGTTGTACTAAATAAGGGTTTAATAAATAGGAAAGTGAGGTGTGTGTTGGTGGGATGGAGGATGAGAGCTCGACGCCGGTGGAGAGAGGAGTGAGCGCGGCGCAGAGACGAGCAGAAATCCGCCGCAGGAAACTCTTAATGAACTCCGAGCAGAGGATGAACAGAATAGTGGGCTTTAATAAAAATGACGGAGAAAACAGTGGTGAGATATAAGCATTATACTCTCGAATCTTCTTCTGTTAGCGGTTTAATCTACTCGGTTAGGGCGCTGTTATTGTGGGGAGCAATTCAGGCCTGCAGTGTTTGTGTATTAAGCTACACGGGAATAAATAATTAAGTACAGTCCTGGTGGTGATCTCACTAGGTGTGTGTGAAATCACCAGACAGCCAGACCTCAGATGCTGTGTTGAAGAAAGCCAGGCTTCTGTTTTGTGACCGGCACTAGCCAAAAAGTTCGTGAATTAGAAAAAAGAGACAAAATGTCTTCTTTTTCTCCGTGTTTTACTTTGGGGAAAAAGTGAGCTGTGGTGTGCACAAATTTTTGATCTACAATAATGTAATATACCTATTTTTTTTTAATCATCATCTACTATGGACATTATTCACTCCAAACCAGGAATGGTTCTGTAGATCATAAACACACTGCACTGTTTGCCATAGCCTATGTTTGCAGGAATTGATTAGATTTAATTCCGATTACTTGCTTTAAATCTTGGTCTTGGCAGACGCAGACTTTTTTTTTTTTTTTTTAATGGACATAAACTACCACCTGTAAACTTGATATTTTCACCTTCAGCTTTGTTCCAAAACTAGCCCAATTTGGCATAAAAACTATGACTCATTTGGGATTTACTGCTTGTTGGTTATAAGTTTAAATGCAAAATATTTAATAAATGATGACTTATACCCACATGTAGTGCACTCTGTATAAAATAAGAAAACATTTTGAATTTTAACTCACTACTTCCTTACTTTATTGGAGAATACATTTTTTTTGTTCGTTTCTTTACAGAGGCCCAGCGTGTGACAGAGCCGCGGTTCCACCTGGACTTGGTCAGCAATGAGTGTTTCTCCTCCTCTGTGTCCACTAAAAGAGTATCACCGTATGTCTCGGAGCCTCGGAGCGAGGGACCGGTGTTAGATGAGAGGAGGGATGAGGGGGAGGAAATGGAGCGAGGGATTCGGCTCCGGCCACGGGGGGAGACGTCCAGTGAAGAACGCTCTCGCTCCCCTCGCAGGGGCCTAAACACCTACCTGTCTCGCTTCGATGATGCGATCAAACTGCGGGGTCAACTGGCCAACGAGAAGGCGTCTCAGGAGAATGGCGCAGACATAGAGGAGTTCGACTCGTTTCGTCTTTTCCGGCTACTCGGCAGTGTGGTGTTGGCCATGTTTGTTCGCATATTTGTCTGTCACTACCTGGTGAGAGCAATGCATTTACACCCTTTATTAGACAATTGTGTAATTATCTGATCAGTTGTTTAATTCATTATCTGATCAATTGCCTAATTTGTGCATACTTTTTTTTTTTTTTTTTTTTTCTCCATAGTCCATATTTGCACCCTTCCTCACCCTGGAACTCGCTTACATGGGCTTATACAAATATTTCCCAAAGGTAAGAGACAGACAAATGGACTGACAGATAATGAGCAATTGGCAGGCTGACAATGGTGGACAGACAAACCCTGACAGTCACACTGAAAATGAACAGACAGACCCAAAGAGACAGAGATGGACAGACAGGTCCACAGGTACAATAACAATCATGTCCCTTTCGTGTCCATGTACAGGTGGACAGGAAGATGAAGACAACGGTGCTGTCTGCGGCGCTGCTCCTCTCGGGGATTCCAGCTGAAGTGATTAGTCGCTCAGCAGAAACCTACAGGACGATGGGAGATGTTTTCTCTGATCTCTGTGTTTACTTTTTCACCTTCATCACCTGCCATGAGATCATCACTGCTTTCTCCTCTCAGTCCACTTAAATAGTACACACACACACACACACATGTACATCAGTGTGTTTATTTAAATTAACTGCAGTATTCTGATCCTGCTTTCAATATTACCCCTTGATTAAGTCAACCTGGTCATTTTAAGCACTGCTTTGTTACTTTATTGGCTGTAGAAGCTGTTTATAAAGGAACGTTAATAAACATGACAGTCTTGTGATTGGATTGTAATCCTCTCCATTTTTATTGCTGGTGGTCCACTACTACTCAATGAAAACGAATTAGCAGGCTAGATAATTAGCATTGATATCTAGTCAGCAAACCACCGAAACTGTGTGTGCAAGGCTTCTGTACAATGTTCTCACCGCAGTGTGTGTATGTGTTCCTGTCCAGCATCCCTACACACTGCACACTACACATGTATCACTTCAGGCTGTTAGTGCACACTTCTTGGTAATGCTGCTGATGTGCACTTAATAGTTACTGGGGAGAAAATTATATGTTTGTGTTTGCTGAAATGCCAGTTAGATTAAGTGTCATAGTATTTCACTCATCAGTGTTTTACTAGCTTATTTGCAATGTGACCATGTTTGGAGAAATTGTTTTAACTTGGTGATTAATAATGTTATTTATGTTGCTTTCTTTTATGTTATTATCCTGTATAGAAACACTGCTGCCTTTTACTGCAAAATTACTCTTCGTTATAAGAAAATGTGCGAACAATAAACTTCAGTAAACATTCGTATGTGTAATTTACAGACTGATCGATTTGAAATGCATATGTGCTGCAATGGATTCTACTATTAAATTATAGCCACTTCATGGAAAATAAAAGTGTAATAAAACAAAGACGTATGCAATCGCAATTACTATATGGATAATAGGTTCTGTAATAAACAACAGTTGATGGATTATAACCTGTAAAATAATGTGATTAGGAACTGATACCTGCTGCATACAGATGACCTGGTCCTGCTGTCCCCCATGCTGTAGCAGTACTGACTGCTTGGGTCCAAACAGTCAACTTCAAAAAGTCCAAATCTATGATATTCCAGAAAAAAGCCAGATTTCAGGGACACAAAAACAGAAATGTATAAAGAAGATTCTCATTTCTGTAGTGCGTTCAACAACATCCAACCTCTCGTGCTAAGTGAGAAGATGGGTAGATTGACACCTCCATGAGCTCCAGGCTGAAAGACTTCCTCTCAGACAGACCTCAGTTTGTGTGGCTGGGAAGATACCTGTCTGAGCAGCACCAGAGTCCACAATGAGCTGCGCTATACTTCTTACTCTTCACCCCGTACACCACAGACGTCCAGTAAAAGATGGATCTCTGCCACCTGCGGAAATTCTCTAATGACTTATCTGTCAGCAAACTGATGGATATGAACAAAGAGGTTGTTGAAGAAATGATGAATGATAGAATAGTTGTATGTTTAAACAACGGAAATGGTACAGGCCTAAAGGTTTATAAAAATAATCCTGCATAGAGTTAACCTTAGTGGGCAGGAAAATATTCAGAAGGCAAACTGGCATAAGTATACAGTTATACATCAGCAGTAATGAGATAAATAAGGCCAAAGCTTATACAATAGATGGTTCAGTAGAACAAATGACTGAATCTTTGATCTACACCAATCAGCCATGTCATCAATTACACCTGCCTAATACATTAATTACACCTGCCTCCACTGCCTTGCCTTCTTCCCATTGTGCATCCTGGTGCCATCTCTTCTCCAGGTAAGCAATGCACACATGGCCACCCATATGATGTAAAAGAAAATGTAATTTATCAGACTAGGCCATCTTCTTCCATTGCTCCATGGTCCATTACTGATGTTCAAGTGCCCATTGTAGGCATTTTCGGTGGAGTACAGGGGTCACCATGGGTTATCCTTCACTCCCCATGCTCATTATTGAGCTTTATTCATTATTTAACACCCATAATCCTATCACCGGTTCACTGATTGTCTTTCTTGGACCACTTTTAGTAGGTACTAACCACTGCATACCGGAAACACCCCACAAGACCTTAAGACTAACTTGCTGCCTAGTATATCCTCCCCTTTATCAGGTGCCATTGTAACGAGATAATCAATGTTATTTGCTTCACCTGTCAGTGGTTTTAATGTTGCGACTGATCGGTGTATAGTATTAAATATTCAAAAACTTGGAATTTCAATCCAGTTTTGATGGGTCCCATTACATATAGGGATTAAAGGCAATGAGAAAACTGATACAAAACTGAAACAGCTAAAGAAGCAAAGAAAAAAAGAACAAAAAGATTTTATTATTTCAATAGGGAACGGAGAAGCCAAATCCAAAATCAGATAGAAAATCAGTACTGGAAAATGCAGAACATGTACTATTGTTCTGATGAAATAAGAACTCTGATTCCAAAAAGACATGGCAGAAAGCAGTAACAAATCAGAATTTTATTTATTTATATATTATAAATTTTATTTTATTTTGTTTTGTTTCATAGATAAAACCATGCTATGCTGTCCTTCTGCACACTCCTGTACTGTGGGTGGCAGTATGCACCAAACGTTAGTTGAAATCTGTCAATAAAACAAGAAGAAGAAGGAAAAGAAGCCGAGAAATATAGGTGAAAGAAACAGACGAAGAAGATTACCGGAACCGGAAGTTGGAAAAGAAGAAACAAAAACGTTGTGAAACAGTTTTGCTGACAGTATGGGACGGGAGTCTCGGTGAGGAAATTAATTGTATTATTTTATTAAGTTAAAGAACTGGTTACCTAGTAATACAAATAAGTATGTGATTTGGGGAAAAGAATGAAATATTAGTTCTAACTGAAGTGAAGCTAATAATACTAGCTAGCGGACAAATATTATTGAATTATTATTATTAGCGGGCTTGCTAACTAAACGGCTAGTATACCATCTAGTATTATTAATTATTCTTAATGTTACTTAAGTCAAGTTTCTCTATTTAGTGAGCATGGTATTAAATGAGCAGCTCTTGTCTGAGGCACTACTTTAGTGACCTATCTGCAGAAAGCGCGAGCTAGCTAGCCAGCTGTGCATGTGTGACGTCACGCTCTGAGACGGCGTATTCACACAAATCCGAGGACATTTTTATTTTATTTTTTAAAAATAACTTTACCTTTTATGTTTGCATTTTGCCTAGGATAAATAATCCCAACAGTAAAACTGTTTGTTTGTGAGAGTTAAAAATGTTGTTGCTAAGAATATTTGTTTTAATTACAGACATTACCGGAAGCGTTCATCATCGCGAGGACGTTCGGGCAGTCGCTCTAAAAGCCGCTCTCCTGATTCGAAGCGTGTGAAGAAAGAAGAGCGAGCACGTGAGCGGGGCCGCAGAGAGCGATCACGCAGCAGAGAGCGGAGGAGATCACGCTCCAGAGACCGCAAGAGACAGAGGTCACACTTTCTCACACATACACACACAGCCTTTTTCTCATCCTCCTGCTTTGTGTAAAAGTGTGCTTGTGTGCGCTCAACAGGCGGTCTCGGAGTCGTGAGCGTAAACGCAGCAGAAGTCGTGAGCGCAGGAGGTCGAGGAGCCGCAGCAAAGGGCGAAGGTCAAACATCTAAAAACGTTTATGAGGGAAAAAAAACCATAATGACTGAGTATAAGTGTGCACTGATTTGTGGTGTCTTGACTGTTTGTGTGTGTGATGCAGCAAGGAGAAGGCAGATGGCGGTGAGCAGTCAGCAGATAAGAAGAAGAAAGAGGAGAAGGAGGAGGAGCGAGTAGAGGATGTAAGTATGTGTGTGTGTGTTTTTGTTTTTTTTGTGCGTGCAGTTTAGTAGGAATTAACCATATTAATGAACTGTCCCACAGCAAGACTTTGACCAGACAACTCTGGAGGAGGAGATGAGGAAGAGGAAGGAGCGGGTGGAGAAATGGAGAGAAGAGCAGAGGAAGAAGGCCATGGAGAACATTGGCGAGATCAAAAAGGAACTGGAAGAGATGAAACAGGGCAAAAAGTGGAGCCTGGAGGATGATGATGGTGTGCATGTGTGAGACAGGGAGCATAAGATACTACACACACATAATATTAATTGTAGACGTTAATGACCGTATGTGTATATGTAGATGATGATGAAGACGGTCCAGCCTCAATGGATCAAGATGGGGAGGAGGACGAGGATAAGGAGAAAGAGGGGAAGGTGGAAGAAGCAGAGATGATGATGGAGGAGAGAGAGGAGGAGCTTGACCCCCTGGATGCCTACATGGAGGAAGTGAAGGAGGAAGTGAAGAAGTTCAACATGGGCACCATGAAGGGAGGAAATGACAAAGTGAGACACACACAATGACACTAAGCTAAACTCGAACATAGTTTTGTTAGTTTGAGCAGAATGTGTAGAAGCAAATGAGTGAGAAAGAGAGGGGATGCCTCTGTATGAATTTCACTCACATGACAGCACAGTGGTAAAGTTTTACCATCATGTTTACATGTGTTCATCACAACAAAGTGTTTAAATTGTATGTGTGCAGAAAGGAGGCATGACCGTGACAAAGGTGGTGACAGTCGTGAAGACGAAGAAGACACCTCACACCACCAAAAAGAAAGGGGAGTTAATGGAGAATGATCAGGATGCCATGGAGGTAAAAGCCTTTACATACACAGCTGTATTTGTGTAAAGATGCGTCACTGTTACTGTAAACTGGGTCTGTTTGTGATGAAAATGGTGTGTGAGACCTGACTTCTTATTTAACACAAGCTGATTAAACTCCTGAGTGAGCCTGGGTGTTTGTGTTTGTGTAGTATTCGTCAGAGGAGGAGGAAGTGGACTTGCAGACGGCTCTTACTGGCTTCCAAACCAAACAGCGAAAACTTCTGGAGCCTGTGGATCATCAGAAAATCCAATACGAACCCTACCGCAAGAATTTCTACGTAGAAGTTCCTGAACTGGCCAAAATGACACCGGAAGGTATGGTACTGTCTACGCTTATGGTTGGGTGTACACAAAACAATACTGAACTATAAATACTGTGTGTTTCAGAGGTGAATGAGTATCGTCTGGAGCTCGAGGGAATCACTGTGAAAGGGAAAGGCTGTCCCAAACCCATAAAGACCTGGGTGCAGTGTGGAACATCCATGAAGGTCTTAAATGCCCTTAAAAAGTGAGTACTTCTCCACTGGCCCGATCCCAATCCTGTTCCTACATACCCACAACTGTCTAAGTGAAGTATTAAGGTGGCTGAATGCAGACTTTTGAAAATGGCATCAGTCATCATGTTAAGCTTGTATTTTAACCTGTCAGTAATGTTTAACAATGTAAGTGCCACACCTTAAAATATATACTTTTGATAAAAGAACAAACTTGGAAACATAAAGATAATTTGGTTAAATTGGTTCTGAAAACTCCCCTAAAGTTCCAGTACAATATATAGATACAATGTCTATAGGTGATGCACATGTGGAATTTACATCCATCTCTATAATCACAGGTTCACATACATAATACATGTCTGAAAGGTTTTGGTGTAGGGATAATTTGTTGATTATATTGGGTTTTCTTTGGTAAATCTGGCAACCTTTCAAGTCACTAAATTTGATCAGGTGATTGTCCCGGGTGCAACAAATACCTGAATTGTAGAGGAAGTGTACAAGGCAGTGTTGGACACATGATGAATACTGTGTGTGTGTGTGTGTGTGTGTGTGTGAGAAAGAAAATACTTATCCACACGGATACTTTACTTTTTGATGACTGAGGCATTGTTTTGGTCCCAGACATTTTAAATCTTTTTATGAAATGTCTGTTCGTGTATTTGTGTTTGTGTGTGTGTGTGTGTTTCAGGCATAACTATGAGAAGCCTACGCCCATCCAGTCTCAGGCCATTCCTGCCATTATGTCAGGACGTGACCTCATCGGCATTGCCAAAACGGGAAGCGGGAAAACCATTGCGTTCCTGCTGCCCATGTTTCGCCATATTTTAGACCAGCGACCCCTAGAGGAAGGGGAGGGGCCCATTGGTACACACACACACACACACACACACACACACACACACACACACACACACACACATATGCACTGTAAACACACAGGTCCAAGTGTTAAGTATTTAGTGTTCATGCCAACATGCTTCTTTGTGTCTCAGCGATGATCATGACACCGACACGTGAGCTCGCATTGCAGATCACTAAGGAGTGTAAAAAGTTCTCCAAGCCCCTGGGGCTCCGAGTGGTGTGTGTGTATGGGGGAACAGGCATCAGCGAGCAGGTTTGTGCATGTCTCTGTGTGTGTTCATGTGGTGTGAATTGTCAAAGTGTGTATTACTCATAATTCACTGTGTCTGGTGTGTGTAAAGAAATATAATGTAAAGTTTAAGTAGTGTTTTCTGAACCACAGAGCTGGAGGTCACAGGCGTTCAGTGTGATCTCAAATTTTTGGCCTGTGACCTGATTTTTAATGGAACATAATTGGCTTGAGATACACACAAGGCTCTTACAGTGAACTATAATAAACACACTGGTGTTTGGGACATGGCTTGTGTTTAGAATGTTGTCTTAACTCTATGTGCGTGTGTGCGTAGATAGCAGAGCTGAAGCGTGGAGCTGAAATCATTGTGTGCACTCCTGGTCGAATGATTGACATGTTAGGAGCCAACAGCGGTAAGTTTATCCTTGTGTGTTGGTGTGTACATGTGTGCGTGTGTGTGTGTCTTCCTATGTGTGTCTTCCTATGTGTGTGTTTGAGCTCCCAGGCATTTTGAAGTGACTCCTCTGACTCCTGGGGGATCATCTCACTGTCTCTCTCTCTCTCACACACACACACACACACATGCACCATTTCTGTAGTTCTTATTTAATTGTGGTCAAGTAATCATGTTTAGAAGCTGAAAATGTCGAAATAAGTTCCACTTTTAAATAGATGTTTATCTAGCTTGAGTTAGTGTTATAAGAAACCTTAAAGCTGGATAAGTTTCAGTAAATATAGTCACTTATTGTCCTGACTGTGTACAACCCCAATTTGCAAAAAAAAGGTGGGACGTTGTGCAAATTGTAAATAAAAACAGAATGCAATGATGTGGAAATCTCATAAACCCATATTCTATTCACAACAGTATATAGAAAACATATCAAATGTTTAAACTGAGGAAGTGTATAATTTTAAGGAAAAAAAAGGTAATTTTGAATGTCATGGCAGCTACACGTCTCAAAAAGTTGGGACAAGTCCATGTTTACCACTGTGTGGCATCCCCTCTTCTTTTAGCAACACGTCTGTAAACATCTGGGGACTGAGGAGATCAGCTGCTCAGGTTTTGGGAGAGGAATGTTGTCCCATTCTTGTCTGATACAGGAGTCTAGTTGCTCGACTGTCCTAGGTCTTCTGTTTCATATTTTTCGTTTTATGATTCGCCAAATGTTCTCAATGGGTGAAAGATCTCGACTGCTGGCAGGCCAGTTCAGTACCTGGAACCTCCTTCTATGAAGCCATGATGTTGTAGTTGATGCAGTGTGTGTTTTGGCATTGTCATGTTGGAAAATGCAAAATCTTCCCTGAAAGAGACGTCGTCTGGATGGGAGAATATGTTGCTCTAGAACATGGATATGCCTTTCAGCATTGATGGTGCCTTTCCTGAGGTGCAAGCAGCCCATGCCATATGTACTGCTGCACCATCATACCATCAGAGATGCTGGCTTTTGATCTGAGTGTTGATAACCTCTGTGTTAGAAGTGTGGTCCTTCTCCTCTTTATTCCGGATGGCACGACGTCACTGGTTTCCGAAAAGATTTTCAAATTTAGATTCGTCTGACCACAGAACAGTTTTCCACTTAGCCACAGTCCATTTTAAATGAGCTTCGGCCCAGAGAACACGTCGGAACTTCTGGATCATGTTCAAATACGGCTTCTTCTTTGAATGATGGTTTTAACTGGCATCTGTGGATGGAATGGCAAGTTGTGTTCACTGACGATGTTTTCTGGAAATATTATTGAGCCCATTTCGTGATGTCCATTACAGAATTATGCCTGTTTGTGATGCGGATCCTTGCATCCAGTATGTTTTTTTTCGGCCTTGTCCCATACGCACGAGGTTTCTCCAGATTCTCGGAACTTTCTTCCTGAAATTGCTCCACTGTTTGTCGACATGGTATTGGGGGGATTGGTGAGCTTCTGCCCATTTTTACTTCTGAGAGACACTGCAACTCTAAGATTATCTTTTTATACCCAATCATGTTACTGACCTGTTGCCAGTTGACTTAATTAGTTGCAAATTGTTCCTCCAGCTGTTGCTTTTTTGGACCACTAACTTTTCCAGCCTCTTATTGCCCCGTCCCAACTTTTTTGAGACGTGTTGCTGTCATGAAATTCAAAATGAGCCAATATATTTCATGAAATAGCAAAATCTCACTTCCAGCATTTGATATGTTTTCTATGTTCTGTTGTGAATAATATATGGGACTATGAGAATTCCATGTCATTGCAATCTGTTTTTATTTACAATTTGCACAACGTCCCAACTTTTTTTGGAATTGGGGTTGTATATGAAAGTGTTTAATTAGAGAAGATGAAAATGGTGTATGACTCCCTATTAACAGAACTTAGTTGCCCAATACCTAAGTTTGTGTGTTTTAATCCTTAGCTTGTGCTCCCACACATGCGTGTAATCTGTGCTGTGTGTTTTCCAGGTGAGAGCGTGCTGTTTATTGTTTGTTTAACAGGTCGGCTGTGCCGAACGATGGTATGCAAGAAACCAGTAGTAACCTTCTGTCTGACATAGAGCCGCATCAGTGTGTTAGTGTAAATGCAGGGTGTGTGCGTGCTTGTGTGTGTGTTTTTACTGTATTATGTTCACTAATGTGGAGTTAATGAAAATTTCAGGACGAGTCACGAACCTGCGCAGAGTCACTTATGTCGTTGTTGACGAAGCTGATCGAATGTTTGATATGGGCTTCGAACCGCAGGTGAACTGGCACACCAAACACCACTTTCACTAAACACCTCTCTATGTTCACCAGCCACCTAGCTGTGCATGCCAAACACTGCATTCTCCTCACCAAGCTCCTTGCTGCATTCACTTAACACCACTCAGTTTACACTTGCACCTGGGGTCTTATTTATCAAAGTGCAGGTAAAACAAGTACTAGGTTTGTGATCCATCCACATGATCCATCCACATGCACAAGAAAATTGGTATTTATCACAAGTGCATACGCCCAGCTGTAAGCAGTGGCCGTTGATAAATCCCACACATTCTACATTGATGTCCTCATGCATGGCGACACTCCACCCCCTCAAATGCCATATATGGTAAACAGATTTCTTTAAAATGCACAGTAGCCTGATTGAGGTGGTGAGCGTTTCAGACATGGAGCATGCCAAAAGGTCTAAGAAGATGAACTTCACCAACAATGAAGTAAAGATACTGTTGAGCAAAACAAAAATGGAATATTTGGCGCTTTTACGAGTAGTTTGACTAATAAATAAATACAGTTTATAGCATTAAGTTTCCACTGGTGTTAAACACAAACCCCTCAAAGCTCTGTGAGGCAAATCTTCGAACAAAGCATAATCCCAGTCAACCTTTAAATTTGCCTTTTATACAGTTTTACTTTACATTTCATGTGTCAAGTGTCTTCATCTTGTGAGCATCAAATCAGTAATTATTCTCTTAATTATGCTCGTATGATAGACAGTACATGATATTGAAACTCAGTATAGACAGTTGAACTGCTATTACACTTTTCTACCACCCAATGTTTGATAAATGAGGCCCCTGATGTTTGCTCCTGACCCCCACTGTCTTTATTTAGATTGCCTGACGGTGTGTAATGTAAAGAAAAATAATGCAATGTGATGTAGTAATTGCTGATGTAGATATGGACAATGAGTGTGTGTGTGTGTGTGTGTGTGTGTGTGTGTGTGTGTGTAGGTAATGCGCATAGTGGATAATGTGCGACCAGATCGTCAGACGGTGATGTTTTCAGCAACATTTCCTCGAGTAATGGAGGCTTTAGCTCGCCGCATCCTCAACAAACCAATCGAAGTTCAGGTTGGAGGAAGAAGCGTGGTGTGTTCAGATGTGGAGCAGCATGTGGTGAGACTATACCTGCCCCAACACACACACACACACTTACTTTTCTGCATAAGCATTATTGTACATGTTAGTTTTTCCATAACCTGTGTGTGTGTGTGTGTGTGTGTGTGTGTGTGTGTGTGTGTGTGTGTGTGTGTGTGGTTAGATTGTGATTGAGGAAGAGAAGAAGTTCCTGAAGCTGTTGGAGATTTTGGGTCATTATCAGGAGAAAGGCTCCGTGATTATTTTTGTAGATAAACAGGAACATGCTGATAGCTTATTGAAAGACCTGATGAAGGCCTCATACCCCTGCATGTCTCTGCATGGAGGTAGACACACACTATGAGACTTCAGTGTATTAATGTTATAGTATGTGTAGAGTTGTATTAATACTCCTGTTTCTGTCACAGGAATTGATCAATACGATCGCGATAGTATAATAAATGATTTTAAAAGCGGTGCGTGTCGGCTGATGGTGGCCACATCGGTGGCAGCGAGAGGCCTTGACGTGAAGCAGCTCATTCTGGTGGTGAACTACAGCTGTCCCAATCATTATGAGGACTATGTCCACCGTGCTGGGAGGACTGGCAGAGCTGGAAATAAGGTCTGATATTAATAATAATAATATGATATGTAACAAAAGTGTGTACACCCCTGTTGAATATCACTAAAACATGAGGAAAATTTAAAAACGTTTTGGTGTAGTACATGATGGCAGATGAATATATTAGTACCTGGTTAGTACCTAACAAAAGTGGTTCAAGGAAGGACATCAAGTAAACTGGTGACATGGACATGGCACCCAAGGCTCATTGATGCACGTGGGGAGGGAAGGCTAGCCCGTCTGGTCCAATCCTAGAGATGAGCTACTGTAGAACAAGTTGCTGAAAAAGTTAATGCTGGCTATGATAGAAAGGTGTTGGAACGCACAGTTCATTGCAGCTTGCTGTGTATGTAGCTGTGTGGCTGCAGACCGGTCAGAGTGCCCGTGCTGACCCCTATACAATGCCAGCAGTGATGACACTGGGTACATGAGCATCAGAACTGGAATAGAGAGCAATGGAAGAAGATGGCCTGGTTTGATGAATCACGTTCTTTCACATCATGTGGATGGCCGGGTGCATGTGCGTCACTTTCTTGCGGATGCTCTGGTCAATGTTCTGCTGGGAAACCTTGGGTCCTGGCATTCATGTGGATGTTGCTATGACACGTGCCATATACTAATCAGGTACACCCCATCATGGCGGCGACATTCCCTAATCTCAGTGGTCTTTTTCAGCAGTATAATGCACCCTGCCACACTGCAAAAATTGTTCATGAAGTTTATGAAGCAAAAATTGTTCAAGAGTTAAGAGTTTAGTTTGTTGACTTGGCCTCTAAATTTCCTAGATCTCAATCCTATCGATCTGTTCTGAACCATGGAAGCCCCACCTTGTAATTTCCAGGACTTAAAGGATCTGCTGCTAACGGCTTGATGCCAGATACCACATCACCCCTTCAGAGGTCTTGTGAAGTCTATGCCTCAATGGAACGGTGCTGTTTTGGCAGCACAAGGGGGATCTACACAATATTAAACTGGTGGTTGTGATGTTTTGGCTAATCAGTGTATATTTTGGTGAAAGGGTCTAATGGTTTATGCAATTAACAATAATTGGATAATCCATCACAGATGTACTCAATTTGGTTTTGTTGAGTGTCTACAATGTCAGTAATTTCAGAATACATTACCAGTCAAAAGGCTGGACACATCTAAATTCAGCTCTGTTTTTTTAAATTTTTTATTTATTTATTTTTTTAAGTAATGATGGAATGCCAGTTCTCTTTAGTTATGGAGAAACTAGTTTACAATATGTATTACTACAACTGTGGAATAGGGCTATTTACTGTATACCAACACTACCTCTACAGAAAAAAACTGGTCTCAAATGTATTAGGAAGGCAAGAAAATCCACTAATTAGCTTAGCACACACTAATTAACAGGCACACCTGTTAATTGAAAAACATTCAATGTGACTACCTCATGAATCTGGTTAAGATAATGCCAGTAGTGTGCAAAGCTGCCATCAAGGTAAATGGTGGCTATTTTGAAGAATCTATTATATGAAACCTTTTTAATGGTTTTATGTTTACCCTGTAATTCCATATGTGCCATATGTATGTCATAATTTAGATGTCCTTAGTATTGTTGTGCAATGTAGAAAAGAATGAAAATAAAGAAAACCTATTAATGAGTAGGTGTGTCCACCTTGTTAATGACGCACCTTGTTAATTGGTATGGATATTCTACTGTTAAAATAGTTATTTAATGATTTTGAATCCTGTGACATTTTATTGATGTTGAACAGGGGTATAATCACTTCAGTTTTATAGTGCGTGTACACATTATATGACCAAAAGTATGTGGACATCTGACTACCTGTTGCCACAAAGTTGAACACACAATTGTCTAGTACCTGATTTTGTTAATGCTCTTGTGCATTTTGCAACAACAAGAAAAATCGGACTTGCTGTTCCAATACTTTTGGAGGGGTTTGTTTATTTATACTTTGTGTGTGGATGTTAGTTAGTTATTGTGTGTTACAATGTTAGCTGTTTTGTGTTCTGTTGTCAGGGCTATGCATACACATTTATCACAGAGGATCAGGGGCGTTATGCAGGTGACATCCTTAAAGCTCTGGAGTTGTCAGGATCTTCAGTTCCTCCTGAGCTTGAGCAACTTTGGGCTACATTCAAGGAGCAGCAGAAAGCGGTGAGACCCTGAGACTACACCCCATAACACCACCCGTTCAACTATACCACACCCCGTAACACTCTGTTTATCTACACTGCTCCCCATAACACCTCCCCCTCACCTACACCTCATCACGTATGACCACCCATTCACCTACTCCACACCACACCACATTACACCGGCTCATTACATTACATCACCTCACCTCCCCTCATTGCACCACCCACATTTATGCTACACCCAACACCCCCTTTGCACTTATTCTACTTCCCAGATCACCCCTATTTCAGCTACACCACATCCCTATGATGCTACCCTTTCACCTACGCTACACCTCAAAAGATAACCCATATACCTACACCGCACTCCATAACATCATCTGTGCAATTCAGAGGTTGC
This sequence comes from Notoglanidium macrostoma, assembly GCA_030068235.1. Classification (NCBI taxonomy): domain Eukaryota; kingdom Metazoa; phylum Chordata; class Actinopteri; order Siluriformes; family Auchenoglanididae; genus Notoglanidium; species Notoglanidium macrostoma. Next base: position 9,486,141 of record JAQQZR010000011.1, on the reverse strand, counting down.
GTTAACCGAAGATTTTCCATCACTGGCTGAATTTTTATAACAATGTCAGAAATCTCTGAAGGCCATCCGTCATTTTGACCGATTAGAACACCAAGAGTGATATACCATAATGTTAAGTAATTCATATGAAACACTGTTAATAACATGAAGTCACAGGTCAGCCGAGTTCAATTCAGTAAATTTTTTGTAAATGGTTCGTATTTTAATTGTAATTATCTAATTCTATAAAATTCCATTGTTCATATTTGCCTCTTTAGGAACATTGGCCCCACAGTGTTTTAGTGCCCTCCACTGGTACTGCAAGGGAAAAAAAATCATTCATCTGCTTCGAGTGGGGTTGACATGAAAAGTGTCCACATTGTCGGTGCTTTTGTTCATCATTTCCCTGGATGTCCTTATAAGTGCAATTTTCGTCTTTTTTTTTTTTTTTTTTTAAAGCTAGTTCTATATATTAGACTGAATATATAGAACAACATAAAGTCACAAATGAAAGTAACCGGTCCTGACGCTGACATTGTGGTGTCACATGTCTTACTGACTCAAAGTTACTGCTCGCTCCTGCTGCACATGTTTGTGCCACACTCCATTTGTTAGCAAAAGGAACCATCTCAGAACTTTTTGATTGTACCCCTTATGTCTTATTAGCATTAAAATGACACTTAAAATTATGGTTAATAGTAGATTATGACAGAATTTTTACGACCCTGTCCATCAACGTGATAGACAACAAGAAAGTCTAACACAACCTCTGGTTCAACACTGTCTGTTTATCTACACTGTGCCTCATAACACCTACAACACACTACATATGACCATCTGTTTATCTACACCACACTACTGCACAACATCACATAAGACCACTAATTCACCTACACCACACTTTAGTGTACACTACACTACACCATAACGGCACCCTTTCTACTATACTACACCCCATGACCCCACGTGTGTGTGTGTGTGTGTGTGTGCGTGCGCAGGAGGGGAAGATTATTAAGAGCAGCAGTGGGTTTTCCGGGAAAGGCTTTAAATTTGATGAGACTGAACATGCTCTGGCTAATGAAAGGAAGAAACTGCAGAAAGCAGCACTTGGTCTTCACGACTCCGATGATGAGGACACGGCACTAGATGTAAGTGTGCAGATTCAGTGCAGAGTTAATGTGCTGTTTAACCTTTTGTGTCTGACTGTTTGGTGCCTTTGAAAGTATCCATGCAATGTAGTGTGAATTAAGATTGTTCTGTGTAATTTGGTTATATAAACTGCTAGTTGGATAGATGCTAACTCGCAAGCAGGCCAGCTAACATCATGCCACTTGCATACGTGTGGTCTGACTGTGTGACACAATCTGAGTCTGATTAATGATCAGACCAAATTTTGAATCATCTTTGATCAATGTTTGAAGGTGTGTGATTTTGAAGGAGATGTTTGTTCCCATCACAGATAGATGAGCAGATTGAAAGCATGTTTAACTCTAAGAAGCGTGTGAAGGACCTGGCGGCTCCAGGGGGCGCTGCACCATCAGCTTCAGGACTCACTGTTACTGCTGCTGGACTTGGTGGTCTCGCTGCACCTTCAGCTGGAAACATCCAGAAGCTTGAGATCGCCAAGAAACTGGCACTGAAGATCAATGCGCAGAAAAATCTCGGCGCTGAAGCTCAGGTGAGACAGGAAGGCTCCATCCCCAAACACTTCTTAGTAAAACCTTGGCTATTTTAAGTTTCTGTCCTGGCCTTACCTACTAAATACCAGGCCAGGCTGATTGATTGATACCAGGCCAAATGAGGATGGGTTCCTCACAAGGTTTCCTCCTTTTGTTGTCTCAGGGAGTTTTTCCTTGCCACCTTTGCCACAGGCTTGCTCATTAGGGATATATATGTAGATATAGATATAGATAGATTCACAAGTTTATATTCAGAATCTATATACTTCTGTGAAGCTGCTTTGTGATAATGTCTGTTGTTAAAAGCACTATACAAATACAAATTAAATTGAATTGATTTTCAGCACACTTCTGTATTTGGGACACAATCCAAGACTTGGCTCTGCACCTCATGATGATGTTGTATTTTTCCCCTCTAAATAACAGGATGTGATGCAGCAGGCCACTAATGCCATCATGAGGGGTGGCACCTTGATTGCACCCTCCATCTCCGCTAAGACCATTGCCGAGCAGCTCGCCGAGAAAATCAACGCCAAGCTGAACTACACACCCATTGAGAAACTAGAGGAGGAGCGACAGAATGCTGAACAAGCAGAGAGTGTGAAGCGGTATGAAGAGGAGTTGGAGATAAACGACTTTCCCCAGGTAGGCACATATTTCTAACTCTTGTGTGGATGGGTGGGTGAGACAAATATAGAGGGGGGGTACACAGAGTGCATCAGGCGTTACTGATGTGTGAGTGAAAGAGAAACAAGTACACACAACTAATCCCCTCATTGTGTGTGTGTGTGTGTGTGTGTGTGTGTGTGAGAGAGAGAGAGAGAGAGAGACAGACCTGTCTCATCATGCTGTATGTAGAGAGTGACAAGTTCACAGACCTAAGCCCTAATGCACTCAAACGTAGCACCTGATATAGTCTGTGTAAAGAGAGACCGGTACATGCATCTAACATCTGGTATAGTCTGTGTGTGTGAGCGAGAAAGAGAGAGACAGGTGTACACAATTAAGATAAGATATAAAAATGTTATTAATCCTGAGGATTAATAGGAAATTCTTTGCCTTTTATATGCTCAGTGCAATAGAAGTAGAAACAAACACAGGAACAGAAACACTGTGTAGAATCACATACAGGATTGTCAGTCACTTCAAACTAACCTCAGTGTGGTTGTCAAAAACAGCTAAACTACAATTTTAAACAACAGGATAAAGTGCAACTATTTAAAACAAAATACTGATGAAAGAAAAAATAGTTTAAATATAAATATGTACAATATCTCACAGGTGAGAAGAGTAGTGCAAATGGGCAGAAGGTGACGGTAGTTCTAATATTAATGATGTCAGCAGATGAGGTAAGTGATAACAGGGAGAAAAAAAATTACAGATAATACCATAATCCACATATCCAATAAAGAACAGATGGAATGGTGTAAAAGTACAGTGGTGTCCCGTGTAAGTTTTTAAATGTCCCGCCATTCAGAATGGGGAGTAATTATACAGTCTAATATCCACAGGTAGTAAAAAACATCCTGCAGGGCTCAGTCCTGCACTTTGGTGCCATGACTCTTTAACTGCGTGTGTGGCGGTGACCAGTCAGGGAGGCATGCATGGGATGGGATGGATTGTTCCTGATGCTGAGAAGTTTCTTCAGCATCCTCCTCTCAACTGCTGCACTAAAAAACCACACTTGCCGCCATAGAGTTATAAAACATACACAGCATGGTCCTACAGATGTTGAAAGACTTAAGCCCCCTCAGTAGATATAGGCAGCTCTTAAGCTTCATTGAATTCATTTATTCACCTATTGTTGATGTGTTCTTGCCATGTTGGTGTGTAGACGGCGAGGTGGAAGGTGACGTCTAAAGAGGCTCTGCAGAGGATTGGCGAATATTCAGAGGCTGCCATCACCATCAGAGGGACATACTTTCCCCCTGGCAAAGAACCCAAAGAGGGAGAACGCAAGATTTACCTCGCCATTGAGAGTAAGTACGAACAAATACAGTTATGCTGTGTTAATTGTTTAAGCCTGACTGACATTGAGAATATCACTCATTAGTAGAGTTGGGAGGGTTATTTAAAAAATGAATTCCAATACAGTTACTAATAACCTGTTAAAAGAAAGAAAAATGTAGCCCAATCAAGTGGGATCGACTTTGATGTGAACCGAAGGCAGGATGGAGACTTGATGACTTGAAACACGTCACATACATGCAGTACATCGTGTATGCTAAGAGTTTACAGTCATTTATCAGTGCTACTGGGTTGCAAAAATAGGCTTCACTTCTTACAAGCTAATTAATACAAATAGCTTCGCTGCTTCAGTACAAAGCTGTTAGTATGGACAGTTCAAGCAGGGACATCAACACTTCCACTGTTCCTCACTTTCCCACAAAGGAATATTACTCGTATTAAAAACACATAAAGATATGTCATGAGGCCAGCAGTTTAGTGTACTGTAAAGAGTTTCCATACTGCATCAGTCCTACTGATGTTTCTGCTCTGCCATTTCAGTCAAATGTGATTTTATGAAGTGGTGCCACAGTGTGCTTCTTAACACAGTTCAACTAATAATGAAATTCATTGCCAATTATATTTATTGTTGACTTTATATATATAAAAAAAAAAAAAAAAAAAGTGTTGCAGCCCTAATTTTAAAATTATAATCCTGCAAAATAGTCCCAATTTTTACTAAATGTATCGGTAATCTGATTACGGCTTTTTTCTGCAACTGTAACAGAATGCAGTTACCTTTTTTGGTATCCTAAATACGTATTGTCATTCCATGTATTCCTTTATTCCCCATGCCTGTTCATTAGTGAACAAAGAAATAAATGAGGGGTGCTGCTGTGGTTAGCACAGCAAGAAGGTTCTGGGTTTGGACCTGCTGGCCAACTGGGGCCTTTTTGTGCGGAGTTTGCATGTGTTTCCTCCAGGTGCTCCGACTTCCTCCCACAGTCCAAAAACATGTCTTAGGCTAATTGGCTACTCTAAATTGCACATTGGTGTGAATGGCTGTTTGTCTCTGCTCTAGCCCTGCGATAGATTGGTGACCTGTCCAGGGTGTACCCTGCCTCTTGTCTAAAGTCAGCTAGGATTGGCTCCAGCTTCCCCGCAACCCAGACGGACAAGTGATATAAATAATGTATGTATGGATAGATAGATGGTTAACTGTAATGAAGGGTCTATACTTTAGAGGCAGTAGTCATTACACCCTACACTAGTGGTGTTCACTTGCTGATAACGTATTGAAGTTTCCTTGGCATGGATAACATGTATTGACAGTTCCAAGATTAATTATTCCTTTCAGATCCAGTATTCATCAGTCTTCTTATCGTGTTCTTCGGCAAACCTCAATCTTATCCTGACTGCATAAGCAGTATAGATGATGGATGGATGGATAAATAAATGAAATAATGTGTAATATTTAATGTTTCTCAGGTGCAAATGAGTTGGCAGTGCAGAAAGCAAAAGCAGAGATCACACGGCTCATCAAAGAAGAGCTCATACGCTTGGTAACCTCTTCCTCCTCCTCATTGTTGTTGTTGTTGGTGGTGGTGGTAGTAGTAGTGTTTTTATTGTTATTATTAGTCAATCGTCCACCTGGTCAGAGTCCTGTGTTTCTGTTTGTATATGTTTACAAACTGCAAAATATTAAATATAGTGTGAGTGGATGTGATGGTTTGACTTATGTTGTGTATATGATGGTATTATTATTCATAAACAATTGATTTTAGACTTTGTCCTCTTCTCTGAAGTGAATGGTGGTTTAATATCAGAAGAGGGTATCATTACACATAGAAATTAGACTTCATTTAATTTGTTGAAGAATGGCTAAATCATAACATTTCACAATGTTAAATGTTTTTTTTTCTGATTGTGCTTTAATAGTTCTTTTCTTCCCTTTCAGCAAAACTCATACCAGCCGACAGCCAAAGGCCGATACAAAGTGCTGTAGACGAAGACACTGCTGTTTTTATTGGTGTGTTTTACAGTGACGTAAAGAGGTGATTGTGTTTATTTCAGTGATTTAAATGAGCTGTGATGTAATTCAGCTCTCAGTTCAGTCTCATGTTCATTATGGGTAGATTCTCTTTTACACCAATAAAACATTTTAAACATAACTCTGTGTGTATGATGTTAAAATGTAATAATATACTTTATATAGCAATAGCCTTAATGGTACACAAAGCTACTGCTGATGCTTAACAGTTAGAGAAAATGTAGGCCGTAATTGTAGAGACTTTCTCAGAGAAGGTTTTTCATCAAAATAATAGATCTCTCTCATATTAATCAGATATTGGTGTGTATTTGCAAAAATGCATTTTTGGGAGAAATGTGGGTTGTTAATGAAGTGGCTTTCACGTGGAATTCATGGAAATCTTACTTTTAAACAGAGTCCTTGATTGGATGTGCATTGATCATTGGGTCAGGTTTCGGTTTACAATTTGGGATTACTGTATGTGTAGGGTGATTTTCTTACTACCATAAGTGATTGTGTAAAGCAACAAACATGTCTTGGTTGACTGATAACCTTGGGGATAAAGATGAACACTAATTTGGTAAATCAGATTTTTTTTTAACTGTTTCTCTTTAGATCATGAAAAACAGACATTTAATCAAGTATGTCTAAACATTTGATTGAGCTGCAAAATAAAATCCAAACTTGTACGATTTATTTTCAGCAACAGTTCAGGTTTGTCAAACTGATTATCTAATTTTAACAGCATTGTCAAAACAATGTCGAAGACAAACAGGCACGTGTTAATAATTAATAGGATTGATAATTGCATGGAACTGGGGAGTTTTTTTAGGTGAACTCTAGAGATCTAGGCTGATGAAAGACAGCTCTTCTGTTAATTACATATTCCCTCTTGCGTTTTATCACCATGCAGTACGTAATAAAATCAATCCCAAGTTGATGTTCTGATCCCACAGGACTGAGGCAGGTTAAAAACATGTTGTTTTTTTTTGTGTGCAAGTTTATTCAACCACACCTGACTCTGCAATGGGACTCCTTTATCAATCTTTTAGCAAAGTTGCATGGAAATGTTTGCATAAGTCAAGCTGAACTAAAAGTTTGAGCAAGATTTACAAATGTTTTCACAAAGTTTCTTGATGTTAATGTTCGTATGCTGTATGCCAGTCACCTGTACCGTGCAAATCACATGCAGGTACAGCTGAGATGTATTTATTGAGGCCCATATCCATAAATATCCATGCTCAGTGAAAGCTGAAATCACAAAATGAGAAGTAAATGGCAAAACATGGTCAAAAGTGGTGGAAGTTGTCATGTCTAAGTATCTAAAAATATATTTGGTGGTGTAACATCTTGTAAAGGCTAAAGGCTGAATCCAAATGAGAGAAAAGTCGAATTGGGTGGGAATTGTGTGACGTGAAATCAGAAAAAAATGTTTATTATATCCAGGTAATTATGGATGACAAGCGCATCACACAGAGAACCTGGTATGTTTAATATTTTTTATTTTATTTAGAGCAAAGTGTCTCCTGAAGTGGCTGTCAGGCAGAAGGACATTGCACATCAATGCAGGAGGGCATGTGTCATAAAGAAGCCAAAGATGGCACGCAGCACTAGGGAGTATATGGCAAATTAAGACTGTCCACATTGGTCACCTATCAATAACTTAGATTGTCAATAACTTAATAACTGATAGTGTTGCAGAGCGTTAAAATAGGGGAAAAAGGAGCCAGTATGCTAAGCTGTTACAGCCTGAAAAATCTTTTTATTTTTAATATTTCTTTAATTAATGCCTTTAATATGAAATTACTAGATTTTTACAAAACCTTCAATAAATTTGTGTGTAAAGGTAACTGCTTTACAATGGTCAGGCTTGCAGTGTATCTGGGGCAGGCTGGGCGAATTCATGTTGGATGGGATGCCATGCTATGCACACACATTAATACCTGGCGATAGCCAGTCCACCTACTTGCATGTTTTTTGGACAGCGGGAGGAAACTAGCGATCCTGAAAGAAAACCACAGCAAACTCTGCGAACACCGTAACCTAGTCAAACCTAATTAGGATCAATCCCTGGACCCTGGTGCTATGAAGCAGTAGTGCTACCCACTGTGCTGCCCCTTAAAGAAGTTATATTTAAATTATATATTTTTTAATTGGAATATCACCCAGCAAAATAACTGTTACAAGATAGTTCGATTCATTCAAAGACTTTGCAAGACACATTTTATGATCCACAATTTGGCTGTTTTCACATTTGCAATTCGAACTGACCAGCCAGTGCATTTTAAAAAAAGCACTTGGAGGTGTTATCATAACCGTGCGAACGTTTAAATCATCAGGAACTCCACAGTAACAGAAATGCATTCATCATATTATTGGGAGGTTGCAAGTTCAAGTCCTGACAATGCCACAGGAATCTGTGGCAATACTCTCTCATCTCAGTGACAAAAAAGATGCAATTGGAAACATGCAACATGTTTAGAAAGAAATATAGCTGAAATATGATAAAGAAGAGCTGGTTGGTGGGTGGGAGTTGGCAGGTGACCAAACTGTGGAGAAAATGTGGAAACCCCCCCCCCCAAAAAAAAAAAAAAAAACTTGTGACTCAAGCACCACAGTAACCTTGATGTTATCACAAACACTTGTCACAAATCCCCTTTAGAGCATGGGGCATTTGTCCATAGTGTGTAATGTACGCATACTCTAATTGTGATGTTTTGTTTATGGCATCCTATTGCTGTTCTTGTTTAGTTTCCTGATTACTATGTGTATTTATACCGTCTTGTTTCTCTTTGTCTTTGTGAAGTTTCATTTTATGCACATATTCATCCGTGAACTTGTACAGAATTTTTGCCTTTGCTTTGTTTCTATTTATCTAGCTCTAGTGCTGTTTTCCCCCGTTTCTTTCTCTCATTTTGAATATTGATTATGCTTTTTTTTTTAAGGATGCCTACTTGTGTACCAACCATTGCTTCTGCCTCCGACAACAATTTCTGTGTTGCCTGTAATAAACAACGTATATAATATGCACTTGGGTTCTGCCTCACCTTCTTCATCTACAAGAACATTACAGAAAAGTTTGCTGATTAAAGACACAGCAAGTCAACATGTGCAGTGCGAGTTTATGGACAGAACACACGCTTATACAAGAACGCTGTGGAATAAGGGCAGACAAGGGGGTATCCACTTTCCTTAAAGTAGAATTTTTCAGAGTTAAGAAGGGGGGTTATATTGTTTGAGGCTGGTGCTAAAGCATGGCACTAACGCATGAGGCCAGTACTGAAGCCTTGTTAGCTCTGCATGAGCTCAGCATAGCCAAGGTTTTCTCGCTGGCCCCAGGCTCCATGGAAGTCAGGTCATCGCAGATGTCATGCTCTCTTCCCTTCATGGTTTTGCAGATGCTGTGTGCTCACCCTCTGCCTCCTGGCTGATCCACCTCTTGGCTTCACTGATGTCGACTCCTCTTTGCCTCCTGGCTTCAACCACATAATCTCCTCTTTGTCTCCTGGCTTTGCTAATGTCTCCTCACCACCTCCAGGCTTCTCTAATGTCTCCTCACCACCTCCAGGCTTCTCTAATGTCAGCTCACCTTCCTCTTCTGGCTTGAAGACGGCTCCTCTTCGCTTCAGTGCTCCACCGACGTCGGCTTCTCTCCGCCTCCATGCTCCGACAATGTTGCCTTCTCTCCGAGTGTGGCCTTGACCACATTGGCTCCTCTCTGCCTCCTGGCTTTGGCTCTCCAGTGGACTTTACTCCTCCTTTACTCCACCTTTGGTGCTTCAACAACTGCAAATTTTAGGGGTGAGTCTGTTGCGAATCTCTCTTAGAGCACAGAGCTATTATCTATACTGAGTGTTGAGCCCATTCCCTACTTGAGAAATTCTTTATTTTTTCTTCCTGTTCCTGACTTGTGTCATGTGGGTTTCCTCCTGATAATATCAATTTGTTTCTCTTTACTTCATGATTACTACAGTTGAAACCAGATATTTACATACACTTCAGATAAAAACACAAAAACCTTTTTTTCTTTACTCTCAGACATTAAATCAGAGTACACTTTTGCTGTTTTAGATAAATAAATATTAACATATTTTTTGTATTTGTTAAATGTCAGAATAAAGAGAGAGAGAATTTTATGGAATTTTTTTTTATTACTTTCATCAGTCAAAAATTTACATACACTTGCTTAGTATTTGGTAGAATTGCCCCGAAACTGTTTCACTTGGGCCAAACATTTCGGGCATCCTTCCACAAGCTTTCTACAATAGTTTGCTGGAATTTTGGCCCACTCCTCTTGCCAGAACTGGTGTAACTGGGTCAGGTTTGTAGGCCTTCTTACTCACACTCGCCTTTTCAGTGCAACCCACAAATTCTCTATGGGATGGAGATCAGGGCTTTGTGATGGCCACTCCAATACCTTGACTTTGTTGTCCTTAAGCCACTTTGTACCTAATTTGGAGGTATGCTTGGGGTCATTGTCCATTTGGATGACCCATTTGCGCCCAAGCTTTAACTTCCTGGCTGATGTCTTCAGATGTTGCTTCAATATATTCACATAATTTTCTTTTCTCATGATGCCATCTATTCTGTGAAGTGCACCAGTCCCTTCAGCAGCAAAGCAGCCCCACAACATTATATTACCACCCCCGTACTTCACAGTTGGGATGGTGTTCTGAGGCTTCAAAGCTTCCACCTTTTTCCTCCAAATATACCGCTTATCATTATGGCCGAACAGTTCAATTTTGTTTCGTCAGACCACAGGACATGTCTCCAGAAATTAAGATTTTTGTCCCCATGTGCAGTTGCAAACTGTAGTCTGGCTTTTTTATGGTTGTTTTGAAGTAATGGCTTTCTCCTCCCAGAGAAACCTTTCAGCTCATGGTGGTACAGGACTCGTTTTACTGTGGATAATGACACTCTTATCAGTTTCAGCCAGCATCTTCACAAGGTCTTTTGCTGTTGTCCTGGGGTTGATTCGCACATTTCGCACCAAAAAACATTCCTCTCAGTATCCGTCTCCTTCCCGAGCTGTATAATGGTTGTACATTCCCATGTTTTTTATACTTGCATGTTATTGTCTGAACGGATGAATGTGGGACCTTCAGGCATCTGGAATTTGCACCTAAGGATAAGCCACACTTGTGGAGGTCCACAATTCTTTTCCTGATGTCTTGGTGGATTTCTCTTGATTTTCCCGTGATGTCAAAGAAAGAGGCTCTGTGTTTGAGGTGTGCCTTTATATGCATCCACAGGTGTGCCACCAATTAACTCAAATGGAATCAATTAACTTATCAGAAGCTTCTTAAGCTCAGAATGAAATCATCTGGAGTTTTCTTTTTGTTTAAAGACACAATAAACTTAGTGTATGTATACTTCTGACTTTGATGAAAGTGATAAAAAAAAAAAAAAAACGTAAAAATTCCCCCTCGCTCGATTCTGACATTTAACAAATGCAGAAAAATATGTTAATATTTATTTATCTAAAACAGAAAAAGTTTACTCTGATTTAATGTTTGACAGTAAAGAAAAAAAAAAGTTTTTGTGTTTTTTCCTGAAGTGTATGTAAATATATGGTTTCAACTGTATGTGGATTTATACTCTCCTGTTTCTCTTAGGGGGAGGCAGGGTGATGTACTGGTTAGCATTGTCACTTCATAGCAAGATGGTTCTGGGTTCGATCCCTGGGTTGACTGGGGGCCTTTCAGTGTGGAGTTTGCAGGTTCCCTGTGCCTGTATGAGGGTGCTTGGGTTTCCTCCCATAATCAGTAGACAAAGCCAACTGGCTACTCTAAATTACTTGCATGTGTGAATGGTTGTCTTACTGTGTTAGTCTTGTAATTGGCCACATGTCCAAGGTGTACCCTGCCTCTTGCCCAAAGTCAGCTGGGATTGGCTCCAGCTTCCATGACCCACAATGGATAAGTGGCATAAAAAATGGATGGATGTTCCTCTTTGTTTTTTGAAAGATTTGCTCTCTGATAAGGTGCATCACTGAGCATTTTTCCAGCATTCTCTTTTTCCAGTTTCCAGCTCCCTAGTTATAATCTCACTTCCCAGTTTGACCTTGTGCCTGTTTCACCCACATGCCGGTTACAGTGTAAAATGCAATACAAAACCACAAAATACACTTGTAAATAATTTAGGGCCTACCCAACAAATACCAATTTCCACAATTTTTTTTTGCAAATAATTACTTGCACTTGCTTTTGGCGACACTAATTGCAACCTTTAGTTGAACTAACATAAAGATGTTTGTAGTACAAGAAAGTGCAACAAGTTAGAGCTAAAGGAGAGTTAAATTCTTCCTTGAAAAACAAAGTATTCTGAAGTTGATCTAACAGAAAATGTGTTTGGAAACCAGTATGAAATATTTGTTGGTGTCATTGAGAAGTTTTGGAGCTTCAATTCCTACAGAGTTATGAAACCATATTCTGGTGTTAAGTAGAGTTCATTATTATCTCTGCATTTGAGTTGTGTTATTAACACTTTAGAAAGTGTTAAATTAACACTGCAGAGATTGGGGCAAAGTAAATAACAGCACAGTGTTAAAATGAACTTTCTCAGAGTTAATTTATCACTATAGAATGTGCTGGGTTTCATCTGGGCACACTGTCAGACAGTTTCCTGCATGCTGACTTAGGCAAGTGAACATTTAGCTTTTTAAATGTGTAGAAAGATCAATTAAATCTACCTGATCAAATATGATGTCATCACCAAAAATATGATGTGAATATTTAATTATAAACTCATTTGAATATTCATGAATATAAACTCATTAAACATTGGTTAGCAACCTTATATTCTTTGGTTTAAGAAATAAAATCTTTCAAAAAAACATAAAATTTATCATTGGTCTGACTTTCTTTTACTCAAACGTGATAGAAAGCAGTCCATCAAATATTTGTTAAGTTGAAAATTTGACTTGTATGTCTTTAATTTCTTGCTAATGTACATGTGTAGAGTTTATATCAGATAGGTATATATGTCCGGCTACTGAAGGCTAGACGACTGCTTAGCACCATTTATGCTTTGCCATGCCACACTTCTAGATATACATTATATGAAAGTGTTAGTTTAGCTGAATAGCACTCCATGTCTTTAAGTGGTAAACCATAATAATAGTAAATAACATTTTAGCTAATGTCAGTCCAGTTCCTAAATAAAATTCTTTATAGATTCTTCAGTCAGATTATAACCAGGTTGTGGCTACTTAGGTCTTTATCAAATATGTTGTGCCTGCATCTGTTTTTGCTTACAGAATACTGAAGGAGGCTGTCAGCACATTTCAAAGTGTTTTATTCCTTTTTTTTTTTTTTTCATAAAAACTAGCCAGCAATTACAATTTTTTATTACTGGAAAAAAAAAAACATACCACAGTCAGTGCTACTCAGATCACATTTTTTCCCCCATCCTGATTTTTAATGTGAACACTAAGATGATACTGTTGACCTGTATCTGTGTGGTTTTATACACTGGGCTGCTGCCATATGGCTGGTAGAACTGATAATTTGATTAATGTGCAGGTGTACAGGTGTTTACAATGAGTTTACAAGTGGCCAGTGAGTTTATATTAAAATCAGAGTAAATGTGACAGTGGATTTAATTGTTGAGTCAAAAAATGAATAAATTTGAAATGAATGAATGAAAAAATTAATTAATGATCTCTTCTTCTTTAACAATTTAAGGGAAAATGTTTATTGAGAGACATTATTGACACATAGCTTAAAACTCTCAAGGCTCAATGATGTAAGTCTGATGTGGAATATTTAAGTAGTGGCATGGGTCACCCAGAGACTGAGCAGAGCTGTGAGTACTTCAGGTGCAAAGCTCACTACACTGTAGGTTTCCACATTTACAGTAGTAACAATTCTATACTTTAACACATTTTAACTGCTTATAAGATATAGTTTATACTGTGCTACCTGTAGCATGACATGGACTTCTTTGTATACATATTTGATATGCTGATAATGAAATGCTTTTTTTAATGTACATTTTATGTCATTGGATGGAACTTTCAGGATAAAAAGAACAAATGGGTCCAGTAAATATGGTCATACATATTTGTAAAACATTCAGTGTTTGAATATTTGGACCATATTCATGAAACCAAAAAAAACCCAACCCCCCCGCAAGAAAATCTGTGCTGTGAACACTGGGCTATTATCATGTGCTGTAAGAAATTCTCCCTTTCTGTCTGCAGGACTACAGATGGCTAACATGTCCAGCACTTTGACTTCTGTGGATATGCAGGATATAAGACTGGCTTTTACAGGTGAGAGGATCTTTAAGGTGTTCCTGGTGCTGTTCACACACTGCCTCTTTGTTTACATTAACATTGTGATGCTGTTTACATTGCGCACCAAGGCCATGTTCCGGGACACACCACGTATCCTCTTTGCCCACATGCTCCTGAATGACACCATTCACCTAGTGATCGCCATGATGCTCTACATGCTCAGTTCCTTCTACCTTCTGGTGGTACGTGTGGCTTGTGCCTTCATCGTGCTGGTGTCTACATCAACGTTTGTCAATGCTCCACTAAATCTGGCTATCATGTCCCTGGAGAGGTACACAGCCATCTGCTTTCCTTTGAGACACAGCGAGTTGGCCACACCAGTGCGAGCAAGCGTGGCCGTGGCTCTGGTGTGGGTTTTGGGTATCACTGATGTGCTAACTGATGTGTGTGCTCTCTTCCTCTCTTCAGAGCCATCCTTCTACTTGTCTTCTTCAGTGTGTATCATCACACAGCTCATGGTGGCACCCTGGCAGCAAGGCAGGAGTATAATATTCAAAGTCCTGCTCTTTGTCATGGTAGCCATTGGGTTGCTCTACACATATGTGGCCATCCTGCGGCAGGCATGCGCCGCCTCCTCCGACACCTCTTCTGCCCGAAAGGCCTTGAATACTGTGGTACTACATACACTGCAGCTCGGCCTCTCGCTTATATCCTTCCTATACGAGTATATAGAGTTCCTTCTGGGAAGCCTGCCGCTTGCCGTATACACACACCTGCACTTTCTTGTCTTCTTCATAGTGCTGATCCTGCCACGCTGCCTCAGCTCACTCATCTATGGCCTGAGGGACGAGACCTTCAGGCCACTGTATAAACAGAACTTCCTTTACTGTGGAATAAAAAAAGTTGTGCCTTTAGGGTCTTGCAAAGCATTAATTATGAGACAAGGATAATGTGATTGACGTGATTGACGTTTCTCTCATCTGTATATGAATTAATGCATACGTGTATTTCTGTAGCTATGTTTATGTTCACACTGCAAGCCTCATTGCTCACTTCCGATTTTTTGCTCAGATTTGCCTATCGTGACTGTTCAGATTCATAATTACAAGTGACCTGTAACCTGTGAAGTGACTTTAATGAGATCGCGCCTGTTCTCCGAAATGGCACGCATGCGCACAGTGATACATTTTTGCATGAGTTATCTGCATCACCAACAACAAAAACATATTTGTGAGACGAATCATTGAATTAAAACTGAAGAAATGGACACACTACTAGCATAGCATTGTGTTCTGGAGGACGGAAAACAATTCATCAGATGTATTTCTCCTCCACTGTTGTTTTGCTGTGCTGCCGGTGATATAACGATTTGTACTAGCTTGGCAAAAATGCAACCATAGCACAAATAAATGCTGCCTATAGTGGAAAATAAACTCAATTTTAGCCGCAGCTCTTAACTAAACCCTAACCTAAACTCTTACAGATAAAGGTTAAAGTTAATCCTAAAACCTAAACTTAAATCTAACATGCAACTGTTAAGTAGCACATCTCGATAAGTAGCACAAATCGCCAGAACACCATGATGGCTGATGACGACACGCTCAGCGGATGCTTACAGGCAAAAAGCCACATGAATTCCGATCTTAACTTCTCATTCAGGTCACATAGCCACAAATAGGATATATATTGATTTAGGACCACATATGAAAGTGACTCAAATCTGATTTGAAAAGTTCAGATTTGTGTGTCCACACAGCCCTGAAATGATCAGATCTGTCTCACAGTAAGGCAAGAAATCAGATTTGAGTCACTTCAGCATGGCAGTATGAACATAGCCTATGTACACAAAAATGTGGCATGTTAAGTTTCAATAAATATTTTTATGTGGTTTATGGGTTGTTTGTAATCCTGATAAACTACACATTCTTTTGATTTTATCTGAACTCAGAATGAATGCTGTATCTCATCTAAAAAAGGGCAAAATATTTTCTCTGTGTAGTAATAAAATCTGGGATTCATCTAACATTTCAAATGTGAGATTTGGCATGTCAAAACTGTCACTGAAAATTTTCATATTATTGCGAGTATCATCATGATCCCTTGCCTGCTGTCTTAAAGGTACATGATTTTATTTTTGCTCCATAATATCACATTACTAAGGTTTTGTTCTGGCCATTAAAAATAAACATACAATTCACAGCCACTGTGAGTGAAATGGACATGATTCATACACACCTTTGCATACATACTGCGAAGCATCTGTTTATGTACAGCATCTCAATGGAGTTGAGGAACTCACAGGAGGATGCACAGCATCTCAGTGGACTTTGACTTGGTCATTCCAATACCCTTTTTTCCTTTCCTTAGCCATTTGGATGTCAATTGTCTGGTGTGCTTGGGATCATTGTTCTCTTGACCCAATTTCAACCCCGCTTAAACTGCTGGACAGATGGCCTCAAATTTGACTCAAGAATATGCTGGTATAAAGTGGAGTTCATTGTTGTCTCAATTATAGCAAATTTCTCACGTCCTGTAGATGGAAAACAATCCCAAATCATCACCCATACACCACCGTGCTTGACTGTTGGTATGAGGTGTTTGTGATGATATGCTGTGTTTGGGTTTTCACCAAATGTGGTGCTGTACACGATGACCATACATCTCCAATTTGGTCTCCTCAGTCCAAAGGATACTATTCCACAACTTTTGTGGTTTGTTCAGATGCAATTTTCCAATCCTAAGACATGCTGCCATATTCTTTTTTTGCAGATATGGGGCCTTTTCCTAGTCACATTTCTACAAAAATCTTTTCTGATTGTATTGACATGAACTCTGTGGGTCACATGATGTAGCTTTGGTTTTTATTTATATCTCTGAGCTTTAAACAATCTGACATTGGACTAAATTTGCAGGGACACCCACTGCTTGGAAGATTAGCAATTGTCTTGAAGCTTCTCCATTTGTAAACAATCCTCACTGTATAATGGTGAATTTCATATTGTTTGGAGACGGTTTTACAGATTGATGAGCAGCAACTCTGGCTTCTCTGAGGTCATGGATGATGTCCTTTCTTCTTGGCATGAAATAGACACATACTTGAGTGATCCAGAACACCAAACTGCCAAAAATGTTTTTCCCCATTACTCTATATAACACAGTCAAACACTCACAAAATATGAAGTATTGAGAATTATCTCCTTATGCTAGAATGACTTGTTTCTTGTGCATGTTAATTTTGGTTTTGATCTAGTTCTGGTTCTCCATTTTTTTTCATTCTGTTTTTTGTCCCGTTAAGTCTGTTTGCTGATCACCTTTGTTTGCCTGATTGTTGAATAAAATCTTTATATGTGTCTGTATCTGCTGCCTGACAGTATTCTTTGCTGTTTCTAAGGATGCAGTAGGTATGTTCGACTGGTAATGGTACTAGCAGCCCAAGGACAGATAGTGGGGGAGCAATAACAGCAGCCAATCTTGCTCAGTGCTAAGCTTAAGCATTTATCCAACATGCTGGGACAGGCAGAACCTACCATCATGCTGTATCATTCGTCACAGGTCCTGAGAAATATTCAGGAAGAAACAAAGGAGTTTAACAAAAATCACTCAGTTCATCAGTCTTCTAACAGACAAAACTTTAAGCGAGACTGCAGTGGTCTGGTCCCAGGAAGAAAGCACACCACATTCTATAACTGCTTCATCGAACTCTTTCAATGGGCAGGGAAATTGAGCGAGGTAGAAGTTTTGGGCTTTAAATATCTCCCTGATAACTCCCTGATATCTCCCTGCACGTGCTCAGCCTACCGTCATTGGTTGTTCGTCTTAACCTTAAAAAAAATTAATTGGTCAGCACCGCAAGTAGCACCAATCA